>PVJS01023730.1:0-29318 GCA_004027185.1 Glis glis
TGGTGGTGTGCGCCTGTAATCCCAGTATTTGGGAGGCTGAGACAGGAGGATCACAGGTTCAAGTCCAACCTCAGCAACTTAGTGAGGTCTTCCACAACTTAGCAAGATCCCGTTTCAAAATAAAAAATTAAGCCGGGCATGGTGGCGCACGCTTGTAATCCCAGTACTTTGGGAGGCGGAGACCGGAGGATCCGGGTTCTCGGCCAGCCTCAGCTCTCTCGCTCTCTCTCTCCCTGTCTCTCTCTCTCTCTCTCTCTCTCTCTCTCTCCTCTTAGTGAGGCCCTCCGCAACTTCGTGAGACCCGGTTTCAAAATAAAGCATAAAAAATAGGGCCCGGGGTGTAGCGTGGAGATAGAATGCCCCTGCGTTCAACCCCTGGTACCGCAAAAAAATAAATAAATAAAATAAATAAGAATAAAAAATTAAAATAGAATAGGGCTGGGGGTGTGGCTTGGAGGTAGAACACCCCTGGGTTCAATCCCTAGTACCGCACACACAAAAAAATCACTCATACCAAGAACTAGGAAGATTTCACAATGACAAAAAAAAGACAATAAATATTGACACTAAAATGACAGAGAAGTTGGAATTATCTAACAAAGATTACAAAGAGCCATCACGAAAAGGCTTCAATAAGCAATTATGGACATATTCAAACAAATGAAGGAACAGAAAGTCTCAGCAAAGATGTAGAAGACCTAAAGAACTACGTGAAAATTCTAGAACTGAAAGATATCTGAAATAAAAAAAAACTCACTGTATGAGCCTAAGAATAGGACAGAGGGGACAGAGGAAAATCAGTGAACTTGAAGATAAATAGAAACAACACAATCTGAAAAATGGAGAGAAAATAGAACCGGGAAAGTAAAGTGGACAGAACCTGTGGGACTACGACAGAAGTTTTGACAGTCATGGCATCAAAGTGCCAGACAGGGAGGAGAAAGGTGGTAGGGCTGAAAAGCCACTCAAAGGAATACGATAGCCCCCACCCTTTACCTGTAGAAGATATGTTCCGAGACCTCCACTAGAAGCCTGAAACCACAGATAGTTCTGAACCCTGTATATAAGCACTGCAATACTGTGACAGTTGATCTGATACCTGAGACAGCTACTAATGGGAGGGTAGCATATACAGTGTGGATAGCTGGACAAAAAGACAATTCACGTCCCAGTCAGGATAGAATAGAATGGTGTAATATTTTATCATGCCATTCAGAACAGCACACAATTTAAAACTTATTAATCCTACAATTTAATGTTTTTGGACCATGGTTAACTGCGGATAACTAAACCACAGGTTGGGGGTTGGCTACTATAATGACTTAAAATTTTCCACATTTGACAAACCTACAGATTCAAGAAGCTGGATGAGCCGGGCATGTGGTGCACGCTTGTAATCCCAGTACTTGGGAGGCTGAGACAGGAGGATCGCAGGTTTGCAGCCAGCCTCAGCAACTTAGTGAGGCCCTCTGCAACTTAGTGAGACCCTATTTCAAAATAAAGAATAAAAAATAGGGCTGGGGGTGTAGCTCGGAGGTAGAATGCCCCTGGGTTCAATCCCCAGTACCACACACACACAAAAAAGAAACTGGATGAACCTCAAACAGGATGAATCTGAAGAAATCTATTAAAAGGCACATCATACTCAAATGTGTGAAACCCGAAAAGAAACTTTTGAAGTCACTGAGAGAGAAATGACACATTACTTACGGGGGAAAACAATACTTGTGTCAGATTTCTTATCAGAAACCATGAAGACCCAAAAGAAATGGTATGACATTTTTAAAAGAGCTGTCAACCCAGAACCCTGTATCTATTAAAAAAAAAATCCTTCAGGAATGAAAAAGAAATCAGGATATTTTCAGATGAAGAAAAGCTAAGAGAATTTTTGACCAACATACCTACCTTAAAATAATGGCTAAAAGAAATTCTCTAAACAAAAAGGAAATGATAAAAGAAGGAATCTTGAAACATCACAAAGGAAGAAAGAACACAAAACTGTTTCCTACTCTGCTGCCCATCTTGAAGGAAAAGGACCACACACACACACACACACACACACACACACACACACACACACATATAAAAAGCAGAGGATGAGAATTTTGAAAAAAGAGAACAGTCTAAATCTTAAGGAGCCTGTGAGAAGGAAGAGTCGGGTGGCTTGGTTTCCATCCAGTCAGAGAAGTAGACTGAGGACCTGATGAGAAGACACAATCTGAAACTGATCTACTCAAGTCCTCTCAGCTCTTTGTCATGTGAGCTAGTAGAATAAAATGATTGGCCCTAAAACAGAAATGTTCTTCCTATCTTCTTTTAGCCTAGAATTCCAAAACGCAATTTTAACCAGGTTATACCTATATTTCCACAAGACTTGAGCCTCAGTTAGAGAATGAGTTGGAAAATTTAGAATAGTAATATTAGTTTAAAATTTATCTAAACCCAATTTCAATATAAAATGAGGTAAGTATAATAGCGACATCCATTAAAATAATCAGTTTTCATAATAGGTAAAAGACTGACACATAGTTAACTCTTAACATTTTTTTGTTTTGTTTTGTTTTTGGTGGTGGTGCTAGGGATTGAACCCAGGGCCTCAGGATAGGCAAGTGCTCTATACTCTACCACTGAACTATGTCTCCAGCCCAACAACTGTTTTTTTGAATGAGCACTTGCTATTAGGAATTGGATTGAGGCCATCAGTTAAATAAAGCTGCCTAAGAAGGCTAAAAAATATAGCTAATGTTTCTTGGGAGTTTATACCTCAAGAATCTATTTTATTTACAATAATGTACAGTACAGAACCCATGAGAAATTGGAGACAAGCTAAGAGTCCATCGATTGGGAAATCGTTTCTGCCGCGTTCAGACAGTGAAACGTGTTCGAGAGGATAAGGCGCTCTCTGTGTGTCGATGGGGAGGATAGCTGTGGTACATGGTTGAATGAATAAAGCAAGCAGCTGAATAATGCATCTGCTGCCATCGCTTCTGTGAGAAATAAGCCTCACACGTAGAGGCTGCGTGCACAAAAAACGCTTCTACAGAAAACTGTTAAAAGCATTTCCTGCTGGGGAGTGGAAACAGAGCAGCAGAGATGGGGGGACACTTTTACTTAAAACATTTCTGCATCACTTAAATTTTTCATAAAAATCCTGTTGCTTATGTAATTAAAAATGGAAATGGTTTCCATGTGAGGGGGGGACAGAGAGCATAAAGGCCTGTCCCATCCCAGTGGCTGATCATCAGCTTGCTGAAACCCCCTGAGCCTGAGTGTCCTCAAAATGGGAACCCCCCGCCCAGGGTGTTAGAGACATTGAACATGCAGAGCTACGTGGAAGGCGCCCGATGCACATGAAGCCAGTGCTGCCCAGGCTCTTTGCTTGGATGCCCGGGCTGCTGCGTCATAAGGATGTCTTCTCATCCAGAAACAGCCAGGTCTGGGTATGGTGGCACGTGCCTGTAATCCCAGTACTTGGGAGGCTGAGACAGGAGGATCACAGATTCAAGGCCAGCCTCAGCAATGGAGCAAGACTCTCAGCAACCTAGAGAGACCCTGTTTCTAAATGAATGAATGAATGAGAAAAAGGGCTGGGGGTATAGCTCAGAGGTAGAATGCCTCTGGGTTCAATCCCTAGTACCACAAAAGAAAGAAATAATAGAAACAGCCAGCTGAGTGGGGCGTGGTGTTGCACACCTGTAATCCCAGTACTTGGGAGGCTGAGACAGGAGGATTGCAGGTTGGAGGCTAGCCTCAGCAATGTAGCAAGACTCTCAGCAATCTAGAGAGACCCTATTTCTAAATAAATAAATGAATAAATAAATAAATAAGAAAAAGGGCTGGGGGTATAACTCAGAAGTAGAATGCCTCTGGGTTCAATCCCTAGTACCACAAAAGAAAGAAATAACAGAAACGGCCAGCTGAGTGGGTCGTGGTGTTGCACACCTGTAATCCCAGTGCTTGGGAGACTGAGACAGGAAGATCAAAAGTTTGAGACCAGCGCGGTAACTTAGTAAGATCCTGTTTCAAAAATAAATAAATAAACAAACAAACAGGGCTGGGAGTGTAGCTCAGAGGTAGAATGTACCTGGGCTCAATCCGCAGTACAAAAAAAAAAAAAAAAGAGCCAGCCGACACCACCACATGCTATGTCCTCAGGATTAAATTAGGTCAAAGATCTCTGAGGGCCTGGGTGGTAAACACTCCCTGAGAGGGCCAATGGTGCAGTTGAGCACTAGCTCCAGGCCCAGGCCAAGTGCTGCAGACACGGGGTTTTTTTGTTTTTTGTTTTTGTTTTATCTGAACCAAACTGATTTTGATGCCTGTTGGTGTGTTTCCCAAATGTGTGATCTCCAAACGGTTTAGGGGTTCACCTTGAATAACATACTAGGAGCAAATGGCAGGTAGCGAATGACAGACAGCTGCCCACAGCCCTGCCCGTGACTGCAAGTCGGTCCATGGAAGCCGCGGGTTCTATGTGGATGACTCGGGGACGCCAGTCCTTGGCCCACCGTCTCACCCAGCCACAAGAATGCACACAAGGTGGGTGTGGGAGCGCTGTGCACACTGGGAGGTGCTGGCCACAGGAAATCCTTGCAGGTGCGGTCTTCCCTTCAGTTTGACCTAAGAAGTGTCTGTTTCCCTATGCCCACCCAACAGCCAGGCATCTGAGTCTTTCAAAATGAATTTTTCAAAGTAATGAAAAACCACTGGCCAGTGTAAGACTTGCTAGCACCTTCCAAAACAGAAGGCAACTCTCAGTGTTGTTTTCAGAAGTATGTTTGGCCAGGTGCAGTGGCACACACCTATAACCCTAGTATTCGGGAGACTGAAACAGGAGGATAGCAGGTTAGAGGCCAGCCTCAGCAACTTATCGAGACCCTGTTTCAAAATGAAAAATACAAAGGGCTGGGGGTGTAGCTCAGAAATAGAACCCCCTGGGTTCAATCCTTAGTGCTGCAAAAGAAAAAAAAAATATATATATATATATGGTTCCTCTCTGAGCGTACTTCCCAGGCCTCCTTGGACTCCGTGGGCAGCTGGAAACTTGCCCAGCCCCAGGGCTGGTGTTGTAACCACCTTTTCTAGTCTCTGTTGTGATTTCCTCCCCTCCATGGGGCCACTTAGTTCTAACTTGTTCTATAATTCGAAACTTCTTCCTCTGGGTCCTAGAAACCTCTGGTGCTGAGTCAGTGGGGGGTTAGAACTCACCTGCCTGGCGGCTTAAATAGAGTCTATCTGATTTGTGCATGGGAATCAGGAGTTAGATTTGGTTTAAAAAAAATGGACAAGCCGGGCATGGCAGAGAAAGGAGGATCACAAGTTCAAAGCCAGCCTCTGCAACTTAGAGAGATCCTCAGCAACTTAGCAAGACCCTCAGCAACTTAGCAAGACCCTGATTCAAAAAATAAAAAGGCTGAGGGTATAGCTTGGAGGTACAGTGCCCCGGGGTTCAATCCCTGGTAACACACACATGCACACACACACACACACACACACACACACACACACACACATACACACAGAGGACAACTTTGTGAATACTCATTGCTCTTTAAGTTCACTTATAGATTTTTGCATACCTGGAGGTTTCTAAAAATAGGCTAACACTCATCATTCTTTCTCACCTGGTACAGGTGGATAGTTTCCCTCCCCCTCCTCCTCTCCGGCTCCACCCCAACCTGTTCTTCCTCCCTGTTTCCACTCAAGGCAGAGGCCTCCCCTGGTGTGACACCCGCCCACCCCCACACTCGCCCCACCTTCCTGAGTGCTGTCCCCTGCTCCCCACCCCGCTGTCATTGTGTCATGTGGGGCCTTGCATTTCACACGGGGCCTCTTCAGGTGCTTTTTTTCTCCCCCTCATCCATCTTCCCGCCAGGGCCAGGGCGATCTTTGAAAGCACTGGTCTCCTCTGGCCTCCAACCTCCCTGCCTTCACTGGCTACCTGGAGTCCAGGCGGCCCCGCCCCTCTGAGATGCAGCCACGCACACACACACACACACCACTAAAAGGCACATTCAAAACCCCAAACTCTCACTTCCTTAAATACACCCGCCCTGAGCCTCAGCAGTCCGTCCCGTTGCACCCTGGTAGCCCTCTGCTTGCGCCTCCAGGGTCAGCTCTGGAATCCCTCCTCAGGGAAGCTCGCCGAGTGGGAATACGTATCAAGGGTCTACCATGGGCCGGGTGATCAGAGCCGGGCAGAAGGTGGGGGTCTAGTAACGATCACGGGTTTTCTCAAATGCGGGCTCTGCCCCGGCACACCCATGACCTCATCCAGCCCGGCCACAGCCCTGAAGCCAGGTCCTGTCGTTATCCTGGCTTTGCAGATGGGGACACAGAAGTGGAAGGTTAAGGGACCTGCCCCACACAGCCAGTGAGGTGGCACGGGGCGGAAACGGCTCTGAGGGGTTTGCGTGTCCTTGGGCTCCACGCTCTGCGGGCTGGTGCCCGGATCTTCAGGCGGCCAGTCATGGCTCAGGAGTGACGTGAAGCTGTTCTAGGCAGGCCAGGGCCACTCCATGACTCCTGGAAAGGCAGGGCCCTTGTTCAGAAGGCAGGAAAGATGCGTGCGTCTTTCTTCTCAGTCCCTTAGCTGTGTCTTCACTGGCCCTGTCACGTCAGTCGTACTCCCTCAGGCCCAGCGTGCTGGGGAGAGTGCAGTCAACCCCTCCCAGGACCTGGGACACTGGCCTGAGCACACCAGGGCCCAGTGTGGAAGCTAGACATGTGTCCCATGAGTCCTATTGTCCCCACGTCCTAAGCACAAATTCAAGAGGACAGTTACTAAGAATTTCAAGGCAGCGACCACAGAGCATTCAGCCTGAGCACAGCCGGTGTGGGCAGCATGTTCCTGGTAGTATATCAGGATGAGAAGCTGTTTAAAATGGAATAGCAACCAGGCATGGTGGCACACAGCTGTAATCCCAGTACTTGGGAGGCTGAAACAGGAAGAACACAGGTTTGAGGCCAGCCTCAGCAACTAGAAAGACCCTGTTTCAAAATTAAAAAATAAAAGCCAGGCGTGGTGGTGCACGCCTGTAATCCCAGTACTTGGGAGGCGAAGATAGGAGGATCACAGGTTCAAGACCAGCCTCAGCAACTTAGCAAGACTCTCAGCAACTTGGCAAGACCCTGTTTCAAAACAAAAAAAAAATTTTTTAAGGGCTAGGTGTGTAGCTTGGAAGTAGAATGCCTCTGGGTTCGATCCCCAGTACCCCAAACAAAAAAAGAACAGAAAGCTGGGCATGGTGGCGCACGCTTGTAATCTCAGTACTTTGGGAGGCGGAGACCGGAGGATCCAGGTTCGCGGCCAGCCTCAGCTCTGTCTCTCTCTCTCTCTCTCTCTCTACCTAGTGAGGCCCTCCGCAACTTCGTGAGACCTGGTTTCAAGATAAAGTATAAAAATATGGGGCCGGGGATGTAGCGCAGAGGTAGAACGCCCCTGGGTTCAATCCCCAGTACCACACACACACACACACAAAAAAAACCGAACAGAATAGAAACCAATAGAAGGTATTAGATCATGCCCTTCATAGCAAGGGTGAGCTTTATTTTGTCACTGTTGTTTTTATCCTATGCTCACAGGATTGCCACATAAAATGTACTTCTTTCTCTGGGTCTTGTTCAAAAACAAATGAAAACCAGGGCTCAGTCAGGTGGCTTGGTAGGATCTCAGCTGTTCTAGAACTGTTCCCCTTCCCTGCAGTTCCTGGCCGGGGGGGGAGGGGGGCTTCGGCAAGATGGCATTGGGAGGGTAGAGGTGAGGATGAATGGGGTTGGTGAGGCCAGGCTCACTGTCCCTCGGCCCCTGCTTGTTCCCATGTCCGCCTTTACATACACACACCCTGCACACTCTGGGGGGCCTCTCCCCTCCTCTGCCTTTCTCTTCCCCTCCCCCTCCAGCAAGAGGGGGCCACAGGAGGGGGTTGCTTTATGAGGATACCCCAGGAATCTCCCAACACTACTATTCCTGGTTTCAGGGGGGCTAGGACCAGGAAGGGACAGCCACCACCCAGCCAGAGCAGGAGGCAGTGGATAAGGGGACAAATGTCTCACCGAACAAATATTTATTATATTTATATTTATTATATTTATTATATTTATTATATTAGCTGCATGCTAAGCCCTGGGGACATCGCAGTGGGCTCAGAGGACCTGGGTTCTGTCCTCTTAGCGCTCACGGGATGGCAGGGAGACAGCCAGTAGTCAGTAATCATAACTACACCGTTGCAGACTGGGGGACAGTGGAGCTGTGGGTGAGCCCACGTGCGGGACTCAGCCTCATCGTGAACAGATGAGAGTGGCTTCCATGAAGAAGGTGTGTCTCTGCTGGTTCTTGAAAAATGGGAGGAGTGACAGGTGAAGGTTAGGGTGCGCTGGAAGGCAGGATGAGCTGGCTTTGGCGGTAGAATGCCACTGGGTTCAGTCCCTAGTACCACAAAAAATAAAAATGAAAAAGCTAAAGTGACTTGGCCAGGGCAAATACACAAGCACCTACTATGTGCCAGCTCCTCAGAACACAGTAGCGAGCAGAGCACAAGGGTCCTTGCCCTTGAGAACCTCACAGTCTAGCAGGAAACAAGCAGTGGTGGGAAGCCACATTCTTAAAGAAACAGAACAGGCACATGGAGATACAACTCCCACCCCCTGTAACCCATGCCTTGAAGATTCACTGGTCTTTAATATATTCACAGATTTGTGCAACTGTCACCCCCACTTTAGAACATGTTCATCACCCCAGAAAGAAACTCCATATCCATTATTGGTCACTACTAGGTCCCCTCCAAGCTCCCCTGCATGCAGCCAGCTCTGGGCCATTGCTAATGGACTTCCTGCCTCTACAGACTTGCCTGTTGTGGGTATTTCACATGAATGGAATCATACAATCCGTGGTCTTTCACGACGAGCTTATGCCACTTAGCATGTTTTCAAGGTTGGTGGATGTTGCAGCTTGTATCAGTGCTTCATTCCATCTATTTAATTAGTTAGTTATTCATTCATTCATTCATTTTGCCAAATAAGATTTCATTGTTATGTGTAGGCCGTACTTGGTTTATCCGTGCATCCATGGATGGACATTTCTACTTTTTGAGTCTTGTGAATAGCACTGCTGTGAACATGTATAGGGCTTTGCATGGCAGGGACTCTGATTCGAGCCCAGTTCTGCCCTTCTCCAAAGCCTACCCACTGCACTCCTCAGCAGCTTCCATGACCCAAAAGATGGTGGTTTCAGGAGCTCGCTGCCTGGCTGGGCGTGCTTGGGGGGAAAGAACTCATGATTGGGGATCCTGCATCAGCTGAGCCTGGTGGGCTTCTCAGCAGCGGTGCGTCTGCCTCTGAGGTCCTGGGAATGAGGCAATCAAGGTTGGTCCTCAGCACCTGTGCCTCTCCCTGTGGCGGGACAGGCCAAGAGCAAACAAAGGCTAAGGCCGTCTGTCCTGAACAGCCCTAAACCAGGGGCACAGGGGCGAATTGAGAAGTTTGGGCAGCATCAGCAAGGGAGCTTGAATGTGGCAGCCTTCTGACTTAGACCTGTACTGACCAGAGGCCATCTGCTTCTAGTTGCTTGTGGCTCCTTCCTGGGTTAGGCAACCTCTTCCCTGGGTCTCAGTTACTACAAAGGAAGGGTTGTGATACTATCAGTTGTTGCTAAAGAGGAGGGTGTATGCACAGAACCCAGCAAGATCCTCAGCCCATGGGTGGATCCTATGCTCTTAATGTAATCCGTTGACTCCTAGGCAAGCCTTTCCTGATCTCCACCCTGCAGACACGATACATTCTATTCTCTGGTTGTTGCCCATAGTACTTTCTGTTCCCTTCATTCCTAGAACTTAAGCCGTTGTCTCTTCTCTGTCTCTGTTCTTATCTACCTCCTCCTTGAACTCAGGAAAAGATTGCCTGTTGTCATAGCCCAAGTACCTAGCACAGTCCTTGGCACCGCGGAGGTACTCAGAGAACGTGTAGAAGGAAGTGGACAGGCCAGCGAGCAGCCCTGGGGAACTGCTGCCTGATCCTGGCTGCTAGTTCCCTGTCAGGCTGGCAGCGGGTGCTAAACCAGAGGGGACAGAAAAGCACCCAAGACACTTGAGTCCCACAAGCCGAGGTCACCGTAACCACAAACGGTGAAGCAGGGGGAGGACGCAGCAGAGCAGGCAGCAGCCAGAGCCGATGGCGTCTGCCTCGACTGACACAGCGCGAGGCCGCACTGGTTGTTCCCTGGCCGCGCCTGCAGGCCCTGGCTCGGCCTGGCCTCCTTTCAACCCCATGACACGCCACGGCTGGAGCAAAGTGCTCGCCCGTCCCTGGTTCCCAAGATCTGCCCTGTCACGCCCGTCAGCTGCACTTCACTTCCTGGACTCGCCACTTCCCAAAACCTCAGCTAGTTAAAACTTAACGACTGATTTCCTTTCTTGAAACAATGGACTTCTACTCACGAGTAAATCTTAGGGGTTCATTCAGACACTTCCACCAGCTACTGGAGAAGTGGCTTTCGCTCTGTTGTGTGTGATCTGAGCTTTTTTTTTTAATCTCTTTCTCGGGTTTTTCTGATGTTCAGAGTCTCTGTATCAGTAATTTAGTCATTCCCAGAGAACTGCTCTGAGGTGTCGCGTCTCTCTTAAGGCTCTTTTGGCTGCGCGAAGTAGTTCAATGTCATTCCCAAAGGGGAACATCTTGCCTTCCTTCTTGACCTTCTCCAGACCTAAGTCTAGGTGGGTCTGGTTCCCTGCAGCCACATGGGGCATCCTCCGATCCTCCACCCTTTCTGCTGACTCTCAGTAGCTATAATACTCTTACCTTTCCTGAAAGATCCATTAGCGTCTCAGAGTCCTACAAGCAGGCGCTGAAAGACCCGCGAGATCATCCCACCTGCTATGGTTTGGATTTGGTTTGAGTGTGCACCAAAGGTCCAGGTGCTGCTTGGTTCCGGCATGGCAGTGTCGAGGTGGTGGGACCTTTAAGAGGTGTGGCCTAGTGGAAGGTAATTAGGCCCGCACCCACCGCAGAAGGGATTCATGCTGGTCTCACAGAGCAGGTTGCTATAAAGCAAGGCAACCCCACCTGCCTGGCCCCTTCTGCATGCAGCCATTTCCCCATTCTTCTTCTCTGCCATGTTGCAATGCAGCCAGAGGGGCCCTCACCGAGGCTGAATATGTGGGGCTGCTGGATCTTGGACTTTTAGCCTCTAAAATTGTGAGCTAAACAAATCACGTTATTTATTATTATTTATCTATTTATTTTGGTACTGGGGATGGATCTCAGGGGCATACTACCTCCAAGCTACACTCCCAGCTGTTTTTATTTTATTTTGAAAGAAGGTCTAAGTTGCTGAGGCTGGCCTCGAACCTGCGATCTTCCTGCTTCAGTCTCCCAAGTACTGGGATGACAGGCTTGCGCTATTGTGCCTCGCCTCTTTTCTTTATAAAGTACCCAGCCTTGCCGGGCCTGGTGGCGCACGCTTGTAATCCCAGTACTTTGGGAGGCGGAGACCGGAGGATCCGGGTTCGTGGCCAACCTCAGCGCGCATGCGCGCGCGCGCGCGCAATATCTCTCTCTCTCTCTCTCTCTCTCTCTCCCTCTCTCTCTCTCTACCTAGTGAGGTCTTCTGCAACTTTGTGAGACCCGGTTTCAAAAATAAAGCATAAAAAAAAAATAGGGCCGGGGGCGTAGCGTGGAGGTAGAACACCCCTGCGTTCAATCCCCAGTACCGCAAAAAAAAAATAAAAAATAAATAAAATAAAGTACCCAGCCTCAGTTATTTCATTATAGCAACAGAAAGTTAATTAATATGCCATCCAGTCCCCAGGCCCAGAGCAGGAGCCACAGAGCTGTTATCAACAGCACTAGGAGTAGCATACAGGGCTTCCGATTCCCTTTCAAAGACTGTTTCCACTAGGATGTCTTTACAGAAAACTAAGAGGCAGCGATCCTGCAGACATGGGCTGGGTTATCCAGTGAAGGAGAATGCCCCTCAACTAATCCTGCAGCTGCCCCCCTTCCCTCTGCCTCCCGCGGACTCTCCCCGCCATCTTGGTGTCTCACAACCCAAAAGGACAGCATGTTCTCTTCAAACTTGGAGATTTCCCCGAATAGTCCTCCAAGACCATTTTGGGGAAATAGCAAATAAATAGCAAGAAATTAGTTAGAGGGCCTGTCCTGATCATTTGGGGATTCCATTTGGAAAATCATCCCTCTCTCTGCTTTTGATTTCTTGGCTTCCTGCTCTCCTCGTTCTGGATGATTAATAGGGACACATCCAGGCTTCGAGTTCTAGCAGCGTTGCAAAATGTCTCAGGAGGGCAAATAAGAGCAGGAACAGTTCCATTAGCGTCTCATCCGAAGCAGACCCGTGCCTTGCTCAATGCTGGTGGGGTCTGATTTTGTGATAGCAACGTAGTGCTGGGTACTTCCCACAGCACACTGGCCTCAAGGCCAAAGAAAGTGATCAAGACCAGAAAAGGGGATGATGGAGCCCGAGTCTCCAGCTCTTCCTCCTCCAGGTCCTCCTGCAGCCCCTGGGCTATCTGACCAGCACACTCCAGTCCCCAGGCCATGGCTCCCTCCTATCCAGACACCTGGGGGAAGGGCAGACAGTTTCAAACTGCCTGCCTTGAAGTGTGAATGGCAGGTGCTGGCTCCTCCGTGCCTTTCAGAGCATCCGCCTGGCTCTTTTATGAGATTACAGGCGCTTTCATCTCAGCTTTGGCCCGGTTTTCCTCCTTCCCAGCAAGGCTCCAAAGACAGACATGGAGGCGAGAACAAGGAGAGGAGGCTCATTCAGAGCCGCGTCCCCGCTGGGCAGGGCAACCTGGCCCGCGCATCTCCCTGCCATGTCCTTTTGAGCCCTTGCGGCGGGGAAGGAGCGCAGAGGGCCAGGTTAAGAGGGGTCCTCCCCCTTGGCGCCTGGAGGAAGTTGCAGTGCATGCTGGGAATGCTCTGATCAGGCCTGGGCTTTGTGTCTTCCACTTCAATCCAGTGGAGGGGGGCTTTGGGGCCTTTCTTTATCCGCTGTCTTTTTTTAACCTAGAGCTTCTCTTTTGAGGCTCGGGGCTGAGAGCACAACGCAGCCCTCGCGCCTGTGCTCTCTGTGCATGTACACGCACACCCTTAGCTCTTTGCTGTACATGCTCACCATCTGGCTTTGCAGGTTTCCTTTCCTTCAGAAGCACAAGCAGGGTTTCCTTCCCGCGTGGCTCTCCATGAACGAAGAGGGAGCTGCGACCCTCAGCGACATCCTAATTCCTTCCCTCCTTCTCCTGTTTAGCAGTCTCTGTGGAACATGTCCTGTGTGCTGGCTGCTGTCCTAGGAACTGGGAACACAACCATAGGCAAAACAAATCCACTCTCCCAACATTCCTGCTTCTTCCCAACCGGCCCTCCCAAACACCCTGCCCTCCGGCGGCATCTCTGTCACTGGCCCCATCCCCCTCCACCCCAGATCCATGTGCCCTGGCCTAGCAGTACTTTCATAGCCCTGTACTTTGCCCTGCACGTTCCCCCAGTGCAGGGTGTCCAACTTTTCACAATCTACAACCACACCTGGCTCCGTCTTATCTGCCCTTGCACAGGCAGCTGGAACTCCGCTCTCTGAGCTGGGAGCGCCGCCCAACACCACGTATAGATATGACCTGGGTTTCTGCATATTAGGCTCTGTCCACACCCATGGCGAGCCCTCCAGGCCCTGGCTATTTCCAGCCCCTTGTTTCTGGAAGTCCTCAGGGAACGCTGCAGGTGTTCTTCACTCTGAGGAGTCACCAATAACCACCTCCTGCTCCTGCCACAGTGGGGGCTCCTGGGCTCCCGTCCCCATGAGGCCCCCGTGGCGGGCATACATGCAAGGCCACAGTGGGTCCTGCAGTGGTGAGAAGAATCCTCCTCCTACACACCCTGTGCTATATTCTCCCACGGGCCCTCGAGGAACTGCCTCACACAGGGATTTTTGTTGAGACAGCTCTGCCAGGTTTTACTTTTCCCCTCCTCTTAGACTTAGACATGGATCCCTGGGACCCGGGCCAAAGGATGATCTGATGGAGATCAGGCCCCAGGCCACAGTCAGAACTGCATTTCCACCCGATGACTAATGCAGCGTTCTCCAGTCAGGTATGTGCCTCCGCTAAGGGCACGTTACTCCCCACACAACCCCTTGGACCTTAGAAGTCAAGAAATTACAGTCTACCTTGTCTTGCCAGAATTCCAAATGTGCCCTGACACGTCTGAATCCTAAAACAAACATAATAGGCCAAGGAGGCATACACACCATGATTGTGTTTTCCTTGACCAGGGCAGACATCAGTAATCAATCACAGTACAGTGATTCTGCCCAGTGAAGCCATTAGGATTCTTCTCCACAGGCCTGGCATGGTGGCTCACGCTTATAATCCCAGTACTCTTGGGAGGCTGAGATAGGAGGATCGCAGGTTCGAAGCCAGCCTCAACTACTTAGTGAGGCCCTCTGCAACTTAGTGAGACCCTGTTTCAAAATAAAGAATAAAAAATAGGGGTGGGAATGTAGCTCAGAGGTAGAATGCCCCTGAGTCCAATCCCCAGTACCACAAAAAAAAAAAAAAAGAGATTCTTCTCCACATATTCCAGACCTCACCTCCACCTGCAGGCTTTCTGGATCCCCGAGTTAGAAATGATCCCATCTTAGCAGGGTGTGGTGGAGCACACCTGTAATCCTAGCATTTGAGACAGGAGGATTACAGATTCCAGGCCAGCCTCAGCAATTTAGTGGGGCCCTCAGCAACTTAGTGAGACCCTGTTTCAAAATAAAAAATAAAAAAGGAGCCAGGAGTGATGGTGCACACCTGTAATCCCAGTACTTGGGAGGCTGAGACAGAAGGATTACAGGTTTGAGACTAGCCTGTAATCCCAGTACTTGGGAGGCTGAGACAGAAGGATTACAGGTTTGAGACTAGCCTCAGCAGTTTAGTGAGACTCTCAGCAATTTAGTGAGACCCTGTTTCAAAAAAAAAAAAGGCTGGGGGTGTAGTTCGGAGGTAGAATGCCTCTGGGTCCAATCCCCAGTGCCACATAAATAAATAAATAAATAAATGAATAAATAAATAAATAAATAAATAAATAAAATGAATGGAAGAGGAGAGAAGAAAGCTGGAGTCTGGCTAATGTCTTTCATTCCCTGACCACCCTTGCTATCCTTCTAGAACTTCCCTCCTCCCTCCTTGCCTCCCAGGTTCAGCTGAGAACATCAGGATTTGTTGGAAGAGCCAGAGCCACCGGGGCGTGGGTGGGTGCTAGCAGGCCGGGCCCTGGCCCTCACCTGGGCGGTCTCTCCCAGCCTTGCGCAGGGTGTAGTGACTCTCTTGCAGCCCCAGAGGTGGGTCCGTCATCTCCAGGCCCCAGCAGGATTGGCTGTGGGCTGCTCCAGACCCCCCCAGAGCCTCTGCCTCCCCGGCAGATTCAGCAACGCTATTTGCTAGCCTGGAACACAGACTTCAATCCTGGCTCCTGAGGCCCCACAGCATCCGCCTCTCACACCAGCACTGCACACAGTACCTGTCCCATCTCGTCTTTGCCTGGCCTCCCATCCCATGGCTTCTGTCACACCCCGGCCACTTCCCACCTGGTTCTCGGCAGAGACCAGGGTTTATTTAGACTTCTGTGTCTTTGCCTAGACTAGCGATCAGCCAACTTTTTCTGAAAAGGTCCAGTTAGTAAATATTTTAAGCCGGGTATGGTGGCGCACACCTATAAACCCAGTACTTAGGAGGCTGAGACAGGAGGATTGTAGGTTCAAGGCCAGCCTCAGCAACTTAGTGAGATCCTCAGCAACTTAGCGAGATCCTCAGCAACTTAGCAAGACTCTGTCTCAAAATAAAAAGGGCTGGGGGTGTAGCTCAGAGGTAGAATGTCCCTGGGCTCAATCCCTAGTACCAAAAAAAAAAAATTAAGTATTTTAGACTGTGCAGACCAAAAGGTCTCCTCTGCGACTCTTCAACCATGCCACTGAAGTGTGAAACCATCATGAGCATGACTGTGTTTCAATAAAACTTTATAAAAACAGGAGGTGAGCCACAGTTTGCCAACCCATGCCCCAGACTCTTCCCTCTGAAATATCCTTCCACCTTGTTTTGTAACATCTATTGCTTCCTGGCCTTCAGGGCTCAGCTGTAGGGCCAAGAAATCCCCCTCCCAGTCCCCACTGCCCCATTGCATGCTAACCCTGGCCTCCCCAGTTCTCCTTGCACCTGTCCTTTTGCATCTGTTACCATCTCCCCTGCTTAGATGGTTAGCTGGCTGGGGTGCACATCTTAGATGTCCTCAAATGTGCCATTTAGCAGTAGTAACACACTGGATTCATAATCAGTGTGTGTTACATGGTCAACATTTAAGAAGATGTGCCTCCAGGCGTGGTGGCGCACGCTTGTAATCCCAGTACTTGGGAAGCTGAGACTAGAGGATCCAGGTTCGTGGCCAGCCTCAGCTACTTAGTGAGGCCCTCCGCAACTTAGTGAGACCCTGTTTCAAAATAAAGGATAAAAAATAGGGCTGGGGGTGGAGCTCAGAGGTAGAATGCCCCTGGGTTCAATCCCTGGTACCGCCAAAAATAAAAAAAAAGAAGATGTACCCCGTAACAAAGTCCAAGGAAGGCATTGGATCTGGATCTAGGCCTGGTGTTTCTTCTACAGCACATGGGCGGGGGGTAGCATGACTGTTATCCATTCTTCATGTATCTATCGAATGCTCACTACATACTAGGTACTCCTTTTTCTCTCTTTTCTTTTTCTTTCTTTTTTGAATCAATCCTGTGTTAGCATGTTGTTATTACTAGCATGAATGTGTCATGGCACCATGTTTGGAAACCACAGAGATGAAAAGATGATTGTAATTACTGTCCAAGCTGCATCTTGAAATTTATGCAGTACGGCTGTGTCCTTCGTCACATGGAATCAGGGTAACAGCCCTCAGAGGCTGATGGTGTTGTCCCATTTGGTCTCTGGGCTCAGAGATTTGTGGCCTACCCAAGATTTTTCTCTCCTAAAACAAAGTAAAACCACTTTTTTTATTCTAAAGGGAACAATGTAGGTTATTGTAGAAATTATTGAAAATATATAAAAAGGGAATTAAAAATCATAAGATTCCTACACCCATACTTAGCCAATGTTAACATCATCTGCATGTTTTTACAAATGTCTGTGTTTCAACTTGATCAATTGCTGCGCCCGCGCAGCCTGGATCGAGTTTCTGCGGAGGGTGTCAGGATTGATCACACAGGGACACAAGCTTGAGGTTGAAGGCTCACAGTTAATACTGCCGCCCGACTTTATTTAGCCCAGTCCTTATATACCTTCCTAGAACATCAGAAAAAGATACAAAGTCCTTTCACCATACAATGTTAACATTTGTCTGGGCAAACAGAGTGTTCCCAGACAACCTTCTCCCCCTTCCCGGATCAAGTCTCTCCTCTGAGAACATTTAGCTGTTGTGAAAAACACAGCACACTTATCAGCAGATCTCAATCTGCGCGTTTGGTTGAGCTTGTACCTCTCAGGGCTGTATTTGCAACTCTAAACCAAGGAAATAGCTCTCGACAATCAATGTCAGGTTGTACACCTTAAATATATGCATACAATCTTTCATATCCTTGGGTGCTGCATCCAACCAACTGTAGATTGAAAATATTCCAAAAGAAAATTGCATCTGTACTGAACATGTACAGATTTATGTTTCTTGTCATTATTACTTAAACAATACAAATGTAACAATACTCACATAGCATGTACAAGGCATTAGGTCTTATAAGTAATCCAGAGATGATTTGAGGGGTACAGGAGGATGCAGGTAGGTTATATACAAATATTATGCCATTTTACATAAGGGCCTTAAGCATCTATAGATTTTGGTATCCATGGGGGGTCCTGGAACTAAGACATAGATACCAAGGGATGACTCTACTATTTTTGTCAATTATATGTTAATAACTCTTTTTTTGCAAAAGTTGGAATTATTGTATATACTGGCATGTAAGTGTGTGGGCTTTTTATTTTATTTTATTTTGCCATTTTAAAAATTAAGGTGTAAGTCACATACCATGAAGTGCATCCTCTTTCATGTACAGTTCTATGAGTTTTGACAAACCCATGTAGTTGAAAAACCACTACCCAAATCGAGATATAGAACCATCTATCACCTGCAAAATGCCCTTGTGCCCCAGGTAGTCACCCCCCACCCTCAGCCCCTGGGAACCACTGATCTCTCCGATTTGGGTCTCTGTGATGTCGCTTTTTCCCAATGTCTCATAAATGGAATCCTACAGCGTGTTGTAGCTTCAGTTTTACATGATATTGTATGAGTATGTCCCCGTGTTATTACATATTCTTCAAAAGTATTATTTTTTAATGACTGCCTGCCTCTCTCCAGGTCCGTGCCCTCCGGTTCACCGCAGCAGTCTCTCTTGGAGAATAGAAATGAGAGGCAGGAGGTCATGTTGGAAAGAACAAGGGCAGGATTGATCTGATTGACACTTGTCACCCTTGATGGGAGGCTCTGGCTTTTCCGTCTTCAGCCCCAGTTGCCTGAGCTCCTGGCGGGCGGAGTGGACAATACCAAGCCGCTATACTACACCTTTACATTCAGCTTCATGCTTTTAGGGGTTGGTACCTTCTGGATTCTTGGGTTCAGATTCAGAGTTTCATCAAGGAGCTAGACATAGAAATGTTCCCCCAGCAGGGCCATCGCAAGGGTAAAAGGAGATGATTAGTGTCAAAAAGCTGACGACAGGGCCGGACACTGGGGCTGGTTTTCCTTCTTTCCCATCCCCACCACCTTCCCCCAGATGTCTAGTCACCACAAAAAAGAAAAAAGGGAAATGGTAACTGTGTGGGGGGATGGATATGTTGATTAGCATCATTGTGGTTATCATTTCACAGTGTGTATGTAAATCAGAACATCAAGTCGCACACCGTAAGGACATACAATTTTTATTTGTTAAATTCACCTCAGTAAAGCTGGGAAGGGGGGAGATGAGATATTAATGGAGATAACAGGCTGTCACCTAGTTGAAGCTGCCTCCTGTGTCATCAAAAGGACTGGAAGAAGCCAGTCGTGGTGGCACACGCTTGTAATCCCAGTACTTGGGAGGCTGAGACAGGAGGAGCGCAGGTTTGAGGCCAGCCTCAGCCACTTAGTGAGGCCTCTCTGCAACCTAGGGAGACCCTGTTTCAAAACAAAAGTAAAAGCCGGGCATGGTGGCGCACGCTTGTAATCCCAGTACTTGGGAGGCTGAGACCGGAGAATTCGGGTTTGCAGCCAGTCTCAGCTACTTAGTGAGGCCCTCCGCAACTTAGTGAGACCCTGTTTCAAAAATAAAGAATAAAAAATAGGGCTGGGTGTGGAGCTCAGAGGTAGAATGCCCCTGGGTTCAATCCCAGTACTGCAAATAAAGAAAGAAAGAATAAAAAATAGGGCTGAGGGTGTAGCTGGGAGGTAGAATGCCCCTGGGTTCAATCCCAGTACTGCAAAAAAAAAAAAAAGTAAAAAAGGACTGGGGGTGTAGCTCAGAGGTAGAACGCCCCTGGGATCAATCACACACACACACACACACGCACGTACACACTACACACTGGAAGAGAATTGAAGAAAGGAAGAACTTCAGAAAGGTTAGAACTGCCAGTGTCATGATAGGTTGGAACACATACACCAGGGTCTCTAGAACCTTCCCCCATTCACGCAGAAGCCATCCCCTCAGGACAGGATGGGAGCAGGAAGCTGGGATGACCTGTGCGGCTCTGTCTACTGAAATGGCTGGAGGCCTCTTCTGCATTCATTTTGGGTGCTGGAGTTTTAGGAACGTCTTCCTCACCACCACCCAACATGTCTTCTCCCTCCTCCCGAGTCCTTTTTAGATCTCTCCCAGCAAAGTCGAGTCAGTATCCTAGAGTGTTGCTATGGAAAGAATGGCAACATCACTTTTGAGTCCATGAAAAAAAAAGAAGAAAGAAAAGGAAAAAGGAAAAGAAAAAAAAATAGGACAGGCAGGATTTTTTTTTTTTTTAAGTATTACAAAACTGAAAGAAAAACTGTTCTCCCACTAAATATATCCACGTAGAGTCAGCAAACGTTGGGGCGGGTACAGAGTCGGTCTCTCATTCTGGAGAAAACTCTTTGCAGAGCGTTTTTGTAGTCGTTGCTCCCATGGAATTCTGAGAAACTGTTACATCTCCGGGCTGGTAGCTGGAACCTTCCATGTTTGCCAAATGAGTCTCATGGTGGCCATTTGGAGGGATACCTTACAATAACTGGACTCTGCTTTGTCTCTTTTAAAGGCTTTCTTCCAACTGGGCGTGGAGATGCACGCCTATGATCCCAATACTTGGGAGGCTAAGACAGGAAGATTACAGGTTCAAGGCCAGCCTCAGCAACTTAGTGAGGCCTTCCACAACTTAGTGAGACCCTGTTTCAAAATAAAAAATAAAATAGGGCTGGGGATGTAGCTCAGAGGTAGAATGCCCCTGAGTTCAATCCTCAGCACCACAAAAAATAAATAAATAAATAGAGGCTCTCTCCCTGTGCCCTTCCCCCATTTCTTATCACCCCAACTTTGACCCTTTGGCTTCCTCCCAAACCCCAGCCTTCGAGCGTGGGTTTAAATCCCAGCTTTGCCTTGTCCTAGCTCGAGTCCTTGGGCACCTTAGTCTGTGTCGCCAGGCCTCAGCTGCCATGTCTGTGAAGCACCTGCTTCCAAGGGGTTGTAAACTGTAGCAGCAACACATGGACCACGGAGCACAGAGGCCAGCACTGCGCTGTTCTAGCAGCATCGTAAGGGGGTGCCTCGGCCTCTCTTACCCACTGACAGAGCCAGCCAGGAAGCCCATCAGGTGTGGCTCCACCCCAGCCTCAGCCCGCACCAGCATCCTCCAGGCCCCGGACTCCATGGCCAGGCATAGACGCTCTCCTCATAGTCCTGGTTGCAAGCGTGGGTCTCCAGTGCTCTGGTTAAGTACTGCTGCGTAAAACTATACCAAAACTTAGAGTCACAAACAGAAATGTGTTGTTATTATTATGTCTTAAATTCTTTTTTTTTTTTTTGGCGGTACTGGGGATTGAACCCAGGGGCATTCTACCTCCGGGCTACCCCCCCAGCCCTATTTTTGTATTCTTTATTTTTGAAACAGGGTCTCACTAAGTTGTGGAGGGCCTCACTAAGTAGCTGAGACTGGTCACAAACCAGGATCCTCTGGTCTCAGCCTCCCAAGTACTGGGATTACAAGTGTACGCCATCATGCCTGGCTTGTCTTAAATTCTTTGAGTGTGAAGTTCAGAGTACACTTGTCATGGCTCATCCACACTGCGATGGGGCTAGCACAGCTGGGGACCCACTGAGCACCGTGGTCTCCACCTGGGTGTGTTACCAGGAGGTAATTCATGTCTCAAAGCTTGCTTCTTCCAAAAGAAAGAATTCAAGCAGAAAGCACTAATGGGGGAATAGAAGAGGTTTATTTAGGGAAGTGGGGGCCAGTGTAAAATAAGGCCATAATGAATGGGGTTCTGTTCCAGAGAAAAGGGGTCTGGAATGGGCCACTTTCCAGATTGGAAAACAACAGCAAGTCTTCCACGCTTTAGTCAGTCTAGAAACCTTTCCCCCTTATGCATATGCATTTGGGGAGGTCATCTTTTCACACCACAGTTTATCGCGCTTGCGCTGTTTTCTCCCTCTTAGAAACTTTCCCATGAAACCCTGGGGCAGGGAGGAGTTGTGTCTAAAATGGCAATTGCAGCTGGGCGGTGAATCTCCGTATCTCTTCTGAGGGCTGGCTGGACCCTCTGTCCTATTCCTTCCCCTGCCCTGCTCATCTTTAATCTAACTGTCTCAGAGGTAAGTTGGGCTTCCTCATAGCATGGCAGCCTGTGAATAGTCAGGCTCTGACTCCTCTAAGAAGGCTTTGGGAGGTATATTAATTTCCTAGAGCTGCCAAATAAAGTACCACAAACTGGGTGGCTTGGAAGAAGTTTACTGTCTCCCAGCTCTGAAGGCCAGAAGTCTAAAATCAAGGTGTCAGAGGCCATGCTCCCTCTGAAGGCTTTGGAGGATAATCTCTTCCACACGTGACTCCTAGCTTCTGATCACCCCAGGTTCCTTGGCTAATAGATGGCCATCTTCTCCTCATGTCTCTTCATGTCATCTTCCCTCTGTGTATGTCTGTCTCTGCATCCTAATTTCCCCTATTTATAAGGACACGAGTTATATTGGATTAGGGCTCACCTTAATAACCTATTTTAACTTGGTTACCTCCATAAATACAAATATACTCAAATTCTGAGGGGCTGGGGTTAGGACTTTGACATACCTTTTTGGGGAGGGGGATGCAAGTCGACTCATAAAAGGTGAGCTGGAGCCAACGCCTTGTGTGCGTGTGTGTGTGTGTGTGTGTGTGTGTGTGTGTGTGTGTGTGTGTGTCTTGAGTCATAACTTAGGCCTGGATAAGAGTAAGGAGTCCTGTAGGTGGGCGAGGGCTGAACAGTCTTGTAAACAGCCAGCGCGCCCTAACTGGGGCACAGCCTAGCTCAGCAGGGCTTTGAAGGCAACGCTGAGGAACTTGGACACTTGGGGAGTACTAGGGAGCCAAGGAAGGGTTTAGAGGAGGAAGCACCATGCTGTGATCTATTTCTTGAGCAGACCACAGGGTCAGAGTGAAGGGTGATTGGGAGGCTGTAATGACAATCACGTGGAACAACGGACATGGGACGGAGGGAGGACGCAAGTAGAAAGAACGGTGATTTCTGGCATCTGTTCAAGGGGACAGTACCCAGGTTTATGAGCATACCCGTTCAGGAGAACAGAATGAGCATACTTCCTCATCTCAGAATGTCCCCCATAGAAGCCACACCCAGCCCCTCCAACCCATCTCCTGAGAAGCTGCAGGCCTGACACCAGTGCTTCTCCAACTGGGCTGCACACCAGAGCCCTCTGGGAGCTTTACAACAATATACACGCCAGGAGCCACCCACAGAGAATCTGGCATAACTGAGAGGGGCCGTGGCCTGAGCGCTGGCAGTTTGAAACCTCCCCTGCTGGTTCCAGTGTGCAACAAAGTCAAGAGTCCCTGCCGGAGAAGGGCCTATCCTTGTAAAGTCAGCCTGTCCAGCTGCCCACAGCTCATCACTGTATACGGTGTTTGTTTGTTTGTTTGTTTGGTACTGGGGCTTGAACCCAGTTGTACCTCTGAGGTACAACTCCAGTCATTTTTATTTTTTATTTTGAAACAAGATCTCGCTAGGTTGCTGAGAATCTCACTAAGTTGCTGAGGCTGGCCTCAAACCTGCGATCCTCCTGTCTCAGCTTCACAAGTACTGGGATTACAGGCATGTACCACTACACCTGGCCCATCGTGTGGTTTCTTAATTAAAGGCTGTGTCCTGCACTGGCTAGTGACCGCTGGAGAGTACAGATTGTATGGCTGATGGAACCGAGTCTTTAAAAGACCACTCTGTGGGGCCAGCTGCGTCAGGATGCTGGGGAACGAGAAGACCAGAGAACTCTGTGGTCTGGTGCAGAGGTCCCTTCTCAGGTGTTTGTTTCTGGCGGCGTGTGCGTGTGATGCAGAATCATCTGTGAACCAGGCCCCGCCCTGCTGGGACTCGCACGAGTGGCCCTGGGAGCATCACAGGAGGCCTGGGTGCTGGGAGGGCCGCACTCCCTCTGGAAGCCCTGGGGGAATCGTTTCCTCACCTGTCTGGCATCTGGAGCTGCATTCCTTGCAGGCCTTGGCTCATGTCCCCTTCTCCATCTTCTCTGACTCTCCTTCCCTCTGCTTCTGCCACAGGGCCTCTCTCTCCTGTCTCAGATCTCCCTCCACCTCCTTCATATATAGACACAAGCTTGCATTTGGGACCCACCCGGATCATCCATGATGCCCCCCCCATCTCCAGGTTCTTAACTTAATCCCATATGCAAAGTCCATTTTTGCAGAAGAGAACATTCCAGGGATTGTGCCTGGGAACCTCTCGGATGGCCATTACTCAGCCTACCACAGGCATTGAGTTGCTCACGTTCACCTCTGCAGTCTCGCAAGCTAGTACGGCACCTGGGACCTGGTCACCTAGTGACAAAGTGAGTGAACAGATGCATAGCATAAACCAGAAGCATTAGTGGATCCAAACCCTATCGCCTCAGGAACCAGACTCAGGAATCCAGAAGGAGAGCTGGGAACAGATAAGCAGTACCAGACAGAGGCATGGAACTCGGCACTTCTAAAAGATGCATCAGAGCCGGGCGTGGTGGCGCACGCTTGTAATCCCAGTACTTGGGAGGCTGAGACCGGAGGATCTGGGTTCGCAGCCAGTCTCAGCTACTTAGTGAGGCCCTCTGCAACTTAGTGAGACCCTGTTTCAAAATAAAGAATAAAAAATAGGGTTGGGAGTGTAGCTCAGAGATAGAATGCCCTGGGTTCAATCCCCGGTACCACAATAAATAAATAAATACTAAAGCATCAGCTCATCACACACACACACACACACACACACACACACACACACACACATACACACACACACACACACACCCCTATGCCCTGTCCCCATCCAGTGGCTTCCGATACCCACCTCTCCCCGCTCTCCTCACCATCTCCTCACACCGTCTTCTGCTCCTAATATTGCTGCTAGCACTCCTGCAGTATCAGAGCTTCTCAAACATTCTTTTTCCTCCACTTGACTTAAACTCCAGGAGGAGCGCTCTAAGGCTCGCTCCATCACCCCACCCCCAGGACAGAAGCTGGCCCTTAGCGGGTGCTCACATATCTTGAGGCCAGTAGACAGTTAAGAGCAGACAGCCCTGCTTTTGCGAACTGGCTCTGGGGGAAATTGGCCTGCTCTGTTCGCTTGCACATCCCCAGTGTGTAGGCGAGAGGCCCAGTAGGCAAATTGTCACGAAATATTTGGCAAGGACTGGGGGTGGGGTAGGTGCAAAGCGCCTCAGTGGGCAGAAGGTCCAGGGAGAGGAGCGTGTGAGGTTTGTAAGAGTCTTGGAACTGTGCTTCGGGAGACGGGAGAGCTCGGGATGGGATTCAGCAGAGAACAGGAACGTCCGCAGGCCGCTGCTGGAAGAGGCCTGGGGAAGTCGAGGCTGGGGGAGATCTGCCTGGCTACAGGCACGAGGCAAGTTGGAATGGGGAAAGCAGGTGCTGTGGTTTGAGTGTCCCCCAAGGTATCACGTGTTGAAATGTAATCCCCACCGTGAGGTATTAGGAGGGTGGAAACTTAATCTGACCATGGCATTTAGGGGGCGGGCCCTTTGGAAAGTGATCAGATAGGGTCAGTAGGGTGGAGCCCCCATGACCGAATCCCAGTGGATTTAGAAGAGAGAGAGAGAGAGAGCAAAAGAGACACATAGACACATACATGCTCCCTGTCTCTTGTCACATGGTTCTCTGCACCACCCTGGGACTCTGCCAGCGAGAAGGCCAGCGTGAAATTCAACCCTTGACCTTTAACCTTCAGAACTATGAGCCAAAATAAACCTCTTTTATTTATAAAGTATCCTTCCTCCAGTATTTTGTTACAGTAACAAAAAATTTGATTAATGCCTGGTGAAAGGAGGAATGTCCTTCCATCCCCATAGTCCAGACAAGGCATGTGGAACCATCTAGAATGTTATGAGCAGATGATAGAGCTTACATTCAGGTTGAGGGGGGGACAATCTCAGGAGCTAGGTTGGCACACCCTGAGCCCACACATGAAGAATGGTGCAGGAGGGAGCATTCGGGATGACTTTGTATTTGTCAGCCTGGGTGACAGAGAGCTTGTGTCCCCATAGTGTGGGGGAAGAAATGAAGAGGTCAGGTGAGTCTCCATGAAGACAGTACAGATTATTATTTTTTATTAACATTGTTACTATTACTAGTTTTATTATCATATTAGTTAACATATACTGAATGTTTCCTATAAATTGTATTATGCACTTTTTCTCAATGGACCATATTATTGGAGTCCCACAACAATCTTGCGAGTATTCGTTTCTTTATTACCGCCATGAAACAGATGAGAAAACTGAGATATACTCTTTCCCTCAAACAAGCTAGTTGTTCTCATGCTTTCCTAACACCGCTCCTGTGACACTGGGCACAGTACCTTTTTAAATCTCTTCCTCTGTCTGCCTGCTTTCATCGGCCGTGCCCTGGATCATTCTCACCCATCCCATCAGCCAAAAAGTAACCGCCTTTCCCATTGGTGCATCAAGTTTTCTTCTTCGTGTCCATCAGCATATGTTTCTGTATATGCTGACCAAGTCTCCTGTCTCAGGGTCATGGCACACAGGTGCAACATTAAGACTGACAGTTGGGCCGGGCATGGTAGTACACGCCTGTAATCCCAGTACTTGGAAAGCTAAGACAGGAGGATCACAGGTTGGAGGCCAGCCTCAGCAACGTAGCAAAACCCTCAGCAACTCAGTGAGACCCTGGTTTTTTTTTTTTTTTTTAAGGGCTTGGTTGTAGCTCAGAGGTAGAATGTCCCTGGGTTCAATCCCCAGTACCAAAAAAGACTGACAATTGGGAATTCCTCTGGAAAAGGATGGAGTGATCACAAAAACATGCCCCTCGTGTCTTTAAAAAAAAAAAAGCCACTCCAGTATTGTTTTGTTTCCTCTCCTTATATGCCAATAACTCACACTCCTTCTCAACGTGCTCTAGAGAGTACAGCAATTGCTAATACGAATCTAACTCTGTAAAAAGCTACAGATACCATGTACTTATTTATAATTGGCTAATATTATATTCCACCCAAAAGAGAAACCACAGAGGCCAAAGCAGAATCAGGCTTCGGTCTCTGCTGCGCGTGAGCAGGCTGGCGCAGGCTGCACCTCCTGCTTGTACTACAGGAAGGCAGCATCCTTCCTGTTACCTGTTTGTACAAACCGGAAGGTGCCAGCAGAGAGCACGTGTAAGGAAGGCTCTGAGCTAGATCACCGAAGGAAACCTCTTCAGAGCCTCTGTGGCCTCAGGGGAAAACAGAGGTTCTAGCATTTCCTGCTCTGCCCCGCAGGGTGACTAAGCTCCCGCAAGTAGATGCACGTAAAAATGTTTTGTGGACTGTAATGCACAATCAACACCTGAGGGACACTCCTTCCCATCAGCATTGTTACTCTTGTTTCTGGTGTGGGTAAGTGGGAGGACGGTTGGACAAAAGGAATCAGCAGACGGTGGTTTTCTGCAAAAGAGCAGCAGCTTATGAAATTGCTTAGAAATGCAAGAGAGAAATTATGGAAGAGGGGGCAGCCCCTAAGGTTCTGTTCCAGGTGTGAATAAAAATCATACCTTTCCACTTGGGAGGCTGACTCAAGAGGATCACAGGTTCAAGGCCAGCATACTATAACTTAGCGAGACCCTGTTTCAAAATAAGAAATAAAATAGAGCCGGGCGTGGTGGCGCACGCTTGTAATCCCAGTACTTTGGGAGGCAGAGACCAGAGGATCCGGGTTCGTGGCCAGCCTCAGCTCTCTCTCTCTCTCTCTCTCTCTCTCTCTCTCTCCCTCTCTCCCTGCCTCTCTCTCTCTCTCTCTCTCTCTCTCTCTCTCTCTACCTAGTGAGGCCCTCCGCAACTTCGTGAGACCCGGTTTCAAAATAAAGTATAAAAAATAGGGCCGGAGGTGTAGCGTGGAGGTAGAACGCCCCTGGGTTCAATCCCCGGTACTGCAAATAAATAAATAAATAAATAAATAAATAATAAAATAGAGCGGGGGGGGTCTCTCAGAAGTAAATGCCCCTGAATTCAATCCCTACACACACACACACAAATAATAATAATTAATAATAATAATATGATACCTTTCAAGAACCCTTCCACACTGGACAGGCGTGGAAGGAATGCTGTCTTCATGATGAAGGTGATCTTTTAAAAAGACCTTTTCTTCCCACCTTCTGCTCTGTGCTAAGCATGTTGCTGAGAATCCTAAAAGGAAGGGGATAGAGAGGGGTACAAAAGCAAAAGCATGGTCAGGCCCGAGGAAGTGGGAGGGGTGGCTGGTGCAGCTGCACCCCCAGTCTGTGGTCCATCCACCAAGATATCATGTAGGCTAGGTCCACCGGAACCTTCACCCTCTCGGCCCAAAGCTGGCTGGTGCAGTCATGGGCACCCTGCCTGGCTTGAGGACCACTCCAGGATGAGAGGACATGCCTTCCAATGGGATGCCAGAGGCCACCTGCCTAAAGCCCCCCAGCCTGTGTCCCTGTATGCCGGCCATGACAACTCACAAGCCGCAGGTTTCTCGCTTATAAAATAAGTGAGGCTGGGTAAAACCATGCCCAGGTTCGTAGTCTGTGACCCACAGTTCTCCTGGTTTTCTCCTTAATTGAAGTAATTTCATGGTATTGGGGTGCAGCTGTGCAGAGGCCCACGCCTGCACTTCTGGGAGCCACCAGTATTTATGCAGCTGTGCACGTTAGGCCACGGGGGGAGGGCTGACATTTGTGCCTTGGGCCTCGTGTTTTTCTTCAATTAGCCTTGGACCCAGAGAGGAACCTGCTACAGTTTAATGACCTGCCACAGGACATTAGTATTAGTTCATTTTCTATTGCTATAACTAAATACTTGAGCCTGGGTCATTATTCCTTACATTCTGGAGGCGGGAAGTCCCAGAGCGTGGCACAGAATCTGCTAAGGGTCATCTTGCTGTGTCATAACGTGGCAGAGGGCATTGCATGAAGCGTGCTAGCTCAGGTCTCTCTTCCTCTTTTTATTTTGTTTTTATTTGCTTATTTTTGCCCTACTGGGGATTGAACCCAGGGTGCTTTGCCACTGAGTTACATCCCCAGCCCCCTCTTTTTAAATTTTTTTATTTTGAGACAGGATCTCAATAAGTTGTCCAGGCTGGCCTCAAACTTGCAATCCTCCTGCCTCAGCCTCCTTAGCAGCTGGGATTACAGGCATGCACCACAGTACTTGGCCTCTCTTCCTCTTCTTATAAAGCCACTAATACCGGCATGGGGGCTACACGCTTGGCTTCATGTAATGCGAATTTCCTCTCACAGGTTTCTCCTTTAGATACCATAAACGTATGAATTTAGGGATTAAGCTTACAGCCCATGAACTCTGGAGGGACTCCTTTGAATCATGGCAAAATTCATCCTTTCTATGACCTTTAGAAACAGGAAGAAAGAGCCAGGTATGGTGGCACATGCTTGTAATCCAGTACTTGGGAGGCTGAGACAGGAAGATCACAGGTTCGTGGCCAGCCTCAGCTACTTAGTGAGGCCCTCCACAACTTAGTGAGACTCTGTTTCAAAATAAAGAATAAAAAATAGGGCTGGGGGTGTAGCTCAGAGTAGAATGTCCCTGGGTTCAATCCCCAGTGCCACAAAAAAAAAAAA
>PVJS01023731.1:0-29326 GCA_004027185.1 Glis glis
TCTAGTTGGTCCCTAAGCCTGCTGCCTCTCCCCTGAATCACTGTGTGGCCTCCCAGCTGGTCTCTAAGCCTGCTGCCTCTCCCCTGCATCACTGTGTGGCCTCCAGTTGGTCCCTAAGCCTGCTACCTCTCCCCTGCATCACTCTGTGACCTCCAATTGGTCCCTAAGCCTGCTGCCTCTCCCCTGCATCACTGTGTGGCCTCCTAGCTGGTCCCTAAGCCCACTGCCTCTCCCCTGCATCACTGTGTGGCCTCCAGTTGATCCCTAAGCCTGCTGCCTCTCCCCTGCATCACTGTGTGGCCTCCTAGCTGGTCCCTAAGCCCACTGCCTCTCCCCTGCATCACTTTGTGCCCCCTAGCTGGTCCCTAAGCCCGCTGCCTCTCCCCTGCATCACTGTGTGGCCTCCCAGCTGGTCCCTAAGCCCACCAGCCCCCAGGCTGTCTCCACATAGCAGCCAGGTAAACTGCTTTAAGACTTAAGTGAGTTCTATCATCTATCTGCTTTAGAATGGTTCCATGTTGGTTTATTTATTTTTTAAATAAAGACAGTTTTGCTATGTTGCTCAGACCCGTCTCAAACTCCTGGGTCCAAGTGTTCCTCCCGCCTGAGCATCCCAAGTGCTGGGACTGTCGGCTGTGACACTGCACCCGAGTTTTTCCCTGTGTCTTCTCGATCCTATTCTTGGCCCCTGGTCCAGACCTCGAGTCCTAAAAGTCTGGGGTTTGGGAAGGAGGAAAAGCCTGTTGACTTCATTGCTTGAGAGAGATGTGTGTGTGTGTGTGTGTGTGTGTGTGTGTGTGTGTGTGTGTGTGTGTGTGGTGGGAGCCAGGCATGCCTCTTACAGCTGTGTGACCCTGGATGAGTAACTTAAGTTCTCTGAGCAGTTGCCTCCCCTACAAAAGGTGATTGTAATAGCCCTAACCTGGAGCACTGTCCTGAGGAGTAAATGGAACGCAAGGACACAGGTGGCAGAGTCAGCCTCTGGTCCTCCTCTTTTCCTCCTCCTTTGTCTCCTGGTTACGTTGAATCCCACGAATGTCCATTTTTGCAAGACCCCAAAGGCCACATGTCGGTGATTTCATGTGGTCCCACCTGCTCCTCCTGCTCTGCCCACCACTGCAGTGAACGACTGGTGCACAGGTGGCGGCTGTCCCTCGTCACAGATGCCACAGCGAGCTCGCTCTCCTGCCCCGAGACAGAAGAAAAGGCCGCCCGTCCCCAGGGCCTGGCGCTGGGGCCTGCAGAGCCGCCGTGGGTGATTTACTTGGGGTCCCCTGGGGGGTTCTCTGTTGGCAGCTGGATAATGGGAAGGGGACCGAGGGACTGGCGCTGAGATTGTCTTTTACTGTCCTGTCAAAGCTCTGAGCGCTCTGACAGGCAGCACGTCGCCTCCTGGGTGTCCAGGCACGCCTGCCCAGCTCCGTGGCTGCACCCGCCGTGTGGAATGTGGGGTTTAGTTCACAGCTTTTCCTGTGAGCTCCACAGTGTGAAACCTGCTCTGCCCAACCCAACTGGCCCTTTCTCCCCCATCTGTAAGAAGAAAGACACCCCATTCTAATGAAGATAGACACCCCTTCCTAACGTGGCTTTTCTCCTATTTGCTCTCTTCCCCTCCCCCTTCCCTTTGCAAAGAACACTTTTGGTGACAGACATGCGGGCTGCCGAGTGTCTGAAGCCATGGAAACTGAGTCCTTGTGGGTCTCGCAAACAGGCCCCTTGGATCAGCAGCACCCCACGTGGCCTCGTGGTGCCCGCTAACGTGGCACCACTACGTGGCTCCCAAGGGCCGACCGCCTCCCAGGGAGCCGGGCGCTGTGCCTGAGCCCCAGCCGGCCTGTCGGCCATATTCCCCGGCACTCTGTATTTCTCTCACATGGTAAAACCCACCTAGAGTAGGTTACATTTAATGGGGTGAGAAAAATCCACACGGTGAGAGAGAAGTCGCAGGTGAGGTCAGGCTGCTTCCTCCCAGGAGGGGGAATGAGTTTTCTCCCTCTCTGGCTCCCACACCGAAAATTCATACAAAAGAGCTCTTTTTATGTTTGATGTATTGCTTTTAAAAAACAAACCCTTGGTGTTTTTTTTCATTTTTGGTTCCTACCTCTTGGCCGACCCAGCAGGAACTTGGCAGTCGGCTGGGCTGCTTCTCGCAAATGTAAAAGCTGCCTCTCTGGGAGTCCCGGGCTGCCCCGGAGACTAGATGTGTGGCCAGAAACGTGTGCGGCGAGCTCTGGGCCGGGGTCTCTTCTTTCCAGTTTGCCTGTGTTATCAGAAGTTGATCCTGGAAGCATATATAGGGGTCCCTTCTAATTTTTGCTTCTTGGTGTATATTTAAAATTTTTTTATATAGTCAAGAGGCACAGCAGGGCGTGTGTAGATTTTGTTTTGGACAAGCCTATACATTGCTTTATTTTTCCATTTCTGTTATGGTTCATGTCCTAGGAGATCTTCAATAAGTCATATTTAACCCACTGCAAATACAAGCAAGCTCAAACTAAGACACAACTCCATTTATTATTTCATTTCATTCTATTTACAAAGCGCAGCGCGTTGTGTGTTTGTATCACCTTGAACCTCACTATGATGTACAATGACAGTACACCCATAGAAGTATTTTAGAAACTTTAAAAAAGAAGATTTAGAAGCCACAGAGTGCCAAATCAGCACAGACAGGCAGTGATGGTGAACGGACAGGCTTAAGGAAATTCTGCCGACTTTATAATTTTTTCAATTGGGGAGAGCACCCCAGATCTGCCATCTCCTGTTGCCAGAAGCTCAGGTGCTGCGCAGGCTGACGAAGCGCTGCCCTGCCCTGCAGAGTGGTCACAAGGCCGGGCCTCCTCACCCGCCTCCCAGCCGGGAGCAGCCCTGCCTGAGTCCTGCCAGAGCCGACGGCAGCACTGGGCTGCCTTCTGTGGATGAGCACCACATCAGACCCTGAGAAAGGCAGCCAGGCCAGAAGACGTCTTTTGATGGGTTTGTGTCTCTAATCTGAATATAGGAGCCCCGTGACATCATGGGGACCCTAAATCATAATCCTTCACGATTCATGGGCCACTGTTCTCACCCACAGTTAGCCAGCGAACAAACAGAAGTGCTTCTTCATGATAATACCCAAGACGGGGATTATCATGAAGATAATCATGATAATCATGAAGGAGATCGTGAAATGGGCATTTGTAAAGCTGGGCTGAACCCTGGTGGGAGTGTACGTTAGAACCACCTTTTTGAAAACCAGTTTGGTAATAGGTATCAGAAGTTATTAAGTTCAAATCTTTTGTGTGTATGTGTGTGTGTGTGTGTGTGTGTGTGTGTGTGTGTGTATGTGTGTGTGTGGCACTGGGGATTGAACCCAGGGGCATTCTACCTCCGAGCTACACCCCCAGCCCTATTTTATATTCTTTATTTTGAAACAGGGTCTCACTAGGTTGTGGAGGGCCTCACTCAGTAGCCAAGACTGGCCGTGAACCTGTGATCCTCCTGTCTTGGCCTCCCAAGTACTGGGATTACAAGTGTGCACCACCACGCCCAACTTCCCCTAGCCCTATTTATTTTTATTTGGAAATAGGGTCTCGCTAGGTTGATGAGAGTCTCACTACTTGCTGAGACTATCCTCAAACCTGCAATCCTCCTGTCTCAGCCTCTCAAGTACTGGGATTATAAGCATGTGCCACCACGCTTGGCTCATAAATTCAAATCTTTAACCTGATAATCCTACTTCTTGTAACCTACCCTTAAGAAATAATCCCGAATATGGAAAAATTCATACCACAAAGATTTATTAAGTTCACTGTATACGCTCCTTTGATGAAATATTGTCCATTGGCAGAAAGATTATAAAAAAGACAGAAATGCTCAGTGCAATTAAAGTAAAAAGCAGACTAAACGAATAGTTAATAGGTTATAATCTTAAAGCATGCCCTTGAAAAAGGACTAGAAAATATGCAAGGTGATAGTAGTTGTGTTAGGATGAATGGTTACATTTTCCCTTTCTATTTTCCAGACTGCAGTGTGATGACTCTCATAATTTTAGAGATTAATAAACAACATATCCCACATACCCTGGTCCTGGTAGAAGGAAAATGTTAATATTTGGTCTTCACAAATTTAGAATTTATGATTACCTTGACACAGATTATATTGAAATTTCCTAGTTTATGGGTACAAACAAATTTATAGGGAAAATGTTTAAATGACTTGCATAGATCAAGTCAGAATTCATACTTTGGCATAATTTTAACTAATTAGATGTATCTGAAAGAAATTTAACTGCATTAGAACAATTTTTTCCACCACATCAGCCTACAGTGTTCTGGCTGGCTGAGTTCTCTGTGTTTGTAATATTAGACAGACGAGGTGGCGTGTACTGTTTGAACAGATCAGATCGGGTGGCCCCCATGGCTGTGGGAGAGGGGTCTTTTTGTCGCATTTTCCTAATAGGATAATCACGGTTACTAGGGAGAGGGGCTCTCTCATGCTCACTAGAACTTTCCTAATCAAAGGTGTTCCTGATCTTGCCCCTACCAAACAGGGTACCCTACAAAAACAACAGAATCCAACTACTGGCAACCAAAGCGAAGCACCCCGGCACAAGACTGCCCCCCTGCTCCAGTCTTTAGGAAATATGAGTTATTCATCTTACCCAAAGAAGTTATTCATCCTCACTAAAAGTTCCTTTGAGTTTTTATAACTTCAGGATCCTTTTAATAACACACTCATTTTATATAATAATATCCAACTGTAATGCAGCGCATAAGCCTCCCTTCCAGACCTGCCCAGGGCCTGCTCTCTCCCTCCCTGCAGCGCTGGCCTGCAGCAGGAACTTTAATCTTCCTCTTTGCATTTTAATGCTTATAGTAAAAAGCCTTATGAGAAGTTCCAGGCGGTTCCGTCTTGCGACAGCACACCCAGCAGTCTTGATTTCGTGAGGACGTTAAGCTCCGTTTACTGTTCTGGGCTTTATGAGGGTCACTGGGTGGGCCAGCGTGGAGCACTGGGTCTGGAGGCGTGACAGCGCTCAAGTCCCGCCGGAGGACCCACTGAGGATCCACTGAGGTCCCTCAGCGACAACGGTGGCCATGTGGTGCAGTGTTCCTCCGATCCTGTGCACACCTGGCCCAGCTGCATCAGCCTGGGGCACCGTGTGGGAGGCGGGTGCACCTGTGAGTTCCACCTTTGCACGAGTTCCGTAGGGACCTTCAGAGGACACGTCACTGGACACCCAGCGTGGGAGCGAAGAGGACCTGGCAAGTAACGGTCTGGGAAGATGAAATGCCACGTCTAGGAAATGCCTCTTTGTGGGGCGTGGTGACACACGGCTTTGGAGATGCTTGGGGGAGTTGAGTGAATCTAGAAACAGGAAACAGGTTAAACCTGTGAACAAACTCGAGCCAGTGTGGTGAGGAGGAGCAGAGGGAATAAGAACCTGGCTGCAGTGTGTCCCGGAGGAGACCCAGCTGGATGGCCCCGGAAGGGGCAGTTTCTAGCCTGGTCATCAGCACTGGTGACGTGGGCGTCTTATCAATCAGGATCTACAGAGTGCTTGCTGGCTTCACCAGGTCTGTGTGTGTGTGTGTGTGTGTGTGTGTGTGTGTGTGTGTGTGTGTTACTAGGGAGTGAACCCAGGGACATTCTACCTCAGAGCTAAACCCCCAGCCCTATTTTATTTTATTTTTTTTTTGTTTTGAAACAGTGTCTCAGTAGGTTACTGAGAGTCTCACTACTTGCTGAGGCTGTTCTCGAGCCTGCAATCCTCCTGTCTCAGCCTCCCAAGTACTGGGATTATAGGCGTGCGCCACCATGCCCGGCTCTATCAGGTGACTCTACACTTTATTCTCAGTCTTCCTTAGAGCCATGTTAGGAAGGAATGAGAGATGGCATCTTTTTCCAGAGCACCCTTGTTTTAGAGCACCTCGGATCAGCGGGAAGAGGGCATGGTATAAAATGCCTTCCCCAGAAGAGGTGGCCCTGGGGACCTTTCCACCCTGTCAGTCTCCAGGGAGAGAGCCAGCCTTGGCTGAGTGCCCACAGTGTGCCACCTGCTCTGCTCTGGGCTCCCGTGCAGGGGACCCACTATTTCCTCTCCAGGTTTATCTACAAGGAGACTGGGGCTCAGGATGGGCAGGTGCCCCCAGTAAAGTACCTCCACTGGATACTCTGTGACCCTGTCTGTGGCAGGGGATCCCCAAACCAGCAGCCCCTCACTGTTGGGAGGGAGAGAATGGCCAATCGCTCCCCAAAAGACGAGCGCCTACCTGATTAAAGCGATATGTCCTCCCGGGACCCTGGGGACCTCTCTTGGGAGAGCACCCAAAACTGAGTTGTATTGACACTTGGAGTAGAGGTGGCTGTGCCGGGGCAAGCCAACACACACCGGCTCACGTGAACTCACGTGCACACTCACGTGCACACATGCACAGCCTCCTGACAAGTCTGAGAAAGCCTTTTTTCGGGGTTTATACAGTGCTTCTCGGCTCTGCTAAGATCCAGCTTTGCAATGAGGCCCGATGCAGCACAGAGCGGAGATGAGACGATCAGCCACCAAGCGAGCTTGATCTCCACGCACGCTCACGTCTCCTGCTGCAGAGTGGCTGTGCTAAGCCGCGACCACCCCGCTCTGCAGTCTCTGCTGCGTACGTGGCCCGTGGGACCTCGTCTGGTCCACTCTTCCCTCCACGGGTGTCTTTGCTCCCTGATCTCATTATCCCGCGAGAATGCAACTTGGCTTACGATTTCTTTGGATTCGCCCATAACGCTAATACAGCATTTTAATGAACAGGCATCCACTATTTAAATATTTGTTGTTTTAAAAAGCCTCACCTCACTCACTGCCGTCACTGCCGATGGCTCAGGATGTCTTTTCTCTCCATTTGTAAAGGGAAAATGAAACAGAGAAAATGCAGGGAGAGATTTATGTATTTGGTTGGGGGAGGGGGAAATTAAACTTCCCATAATAGTTTTTAAATTAAATTTCGTACTGGCCTAAATCCTTTCCTTCTCCACCCCTTCCTCTGATATTCCCTCACTCATTAAAGCATAGGATTTTGATGGTATTCACAGGGAAGCTGATTTACTGGAATAAAGAAGTTCTTTAAGTTTTAAATGTTGGAACATTCCCAGTGTGTCTGAACCCGGGTTTCAGGTTTTACTGGCATTTTGCTGGCAGAGCAGACTTGGGGGCCCGTCCTGATTTGAGCGTGTTTCCTGACACCTTCAGCGGTATGGTCCTGTGTTTCTTAAATGTAAAAAAAGAAAAAGTTTAAATACAAAAGCATATACAAACATACACAGAGATTGATTATAAGACGTCAAGCAAAATAAAAGGGCAGTAGAGGCTCTCAGAAAGGAGCAAGTGGAAAGCGCTTTCTTCTTTCTTTTTCTTTTCTTTTCTTTCTTTTTTTTTTTTTGGTACTAGGGATTGAACCCAGGGGCATTCTACCTCCAAGCTACACCTCCAGCCCTTTTTATTTTTTATTTTGAAACAGGGTCTCGCTAGGTTACTGAGAGTCTCGCTAAGTTGCTGAGACTGACCTCGAATCTGCGATCTTCCTATTTCAGCCTCCCAAGTCCTGGGATTACAGGCGTGTACCACCACGCCGGCTAGGAAGCTTTCTAAAGGGCAAGGAAAGAGGGCGAAGACAGAGACCAGGAGGGAGACATGTCAGGAAGCCCCAGGAAAGGGACACCTGTCGTCTCTGCCCCTCTTCCTCCCCTGCAGAAGTGTCCCAGTCGAAGAAGCGAAGAAGAGGAGAGAAGACTGCAGGTTCCACTGGGTAAAGCTGCGGCCAGTACCTCTGGCCCTTGGGGCCACAGATGGACACAGAATCCAACTCAGATAAAGGGAAACAGAAGTGAGGGCTGGCTGGTGAGATGCTTGGCAGGGTGGGCGGGCGTCTCTAGAGCACAGGCTCAGAAAGAAACTCTGTCCCCTGGGCCTGAAGCCAGCATCCTGTGTAACAGGGAGCCCTAAGAGCATTTCTGTGAAGACTGGGGCAAGGTCAGGACACCCCATCTCCCCTTCACCTTAACGTTGTCCTGGAGACATCAGCCAATCCAAGGGGACAGGGAAGTCAGTTGGAGACATGACAAGACAGAAGTACAGCCTCTCTCCTTGCAGATGATGTGATAGTATACCTGGGAAACCTCAGCGTAGTGAGGATTAAACTAAACAACAGATGGACTGAGTAAGGGAGTAGGGTATAAAACATCCCGCCAGCACGGACTCAGCCCGAAGCCAGCCTCATGGGTCAACCCCTCATGCTTAGAGATGGGAGATATGGGTAGAAAAGAGAATTGGCAGGGAGGGGATGGAAAATAACCATTTGAATGAAAATCTGTTAAGGGATTGGATTCTGAACCATGTTGAGTTCATGGGGCCATAAACCCGGAGGACCGTGGAGCAAAACGCTGTGTGGAAGAAAGAGGCCCCTTGTCCCACTGAGTGGAGAGTTAATCTGGTGCTAAGCTTCCTGCTCCCCGGGCCGCTGGCTGCTCTCTGGCAGGGTGGGGTCCATGGGAGGCTCTGGAGAGAGGTCGAGCCTGGGAGGGAAGGAGGCGGGTGACGCTCAGGGCAGCGGGCAGTGCAGGAAGCACTGGACTTGGGGCCAGCTGGCAGGCAGGACAGTCTTCCTGGTAACTTCCCTGAGGCAGGGCCCGTCCTGGGGTGGGAAAGGCCCAGCGAGGGCCTCAGTGGGAGGGCGACACCCATCCCCTTCAAGTCGCTTTGTCCACACACATGCTTTGAGGCCCTTGGCTCTGTAGGTAAGGAAACTTCTTATTATATTATTTCATGTACAATTGGTGAGAAAAATGGGCACATTGGAACTTTCCAGAAAAACTCGTAAACCCCCCCCTTGCAAACACTGGACTGTTAAACTTACACAAATGCATTAAGAGACTGGTGGTGTTCCCGCCTTTGGATTTTGTTTTGATAAAAGCAAGAGGTTCTGTAGCTGCCGAGCCTCCACTTCATCAGCGGTACAGTGAGGCCATGTGGATTGAGAATCTGTAGTTTTGGGGATATTTAGGTGAGAAATCGCTTATGTCGAGGGCCCGGAACATGATTGGGTGCTCAGTGCAGGTACACAGTTCAAAACCTTGAGCTACTTTCCAGAGTTCAAAGAGCCCATTCTTGGGCTGGGGACATAGCTCAGTAGTGGAGCCCTTGCCTGGCATGTGTGAGGCCCGGGTTCAATCCCAAGCACTGCAAAAAACAAAGCAAACAATAAAACCCAGTAAAACAAAGAGCCTATTCTTTACCTGTAGCTGAAGATTCCCCTTCCTCTAACCCCTTCTCCAAAATTAATTCATTTGTTTGCAATACCTTGGAGAGATCGTAACGTGAGTGGAGAGAAGGTGCTGTGTGGCAGGAGTACTGGCTGTTGGAAGCCTGCCATATTGAGGTAGCAGTCAAAAGTGGGGTGTGCATATGTGTTTCCTATAGTTAGAATCTCATCTAGTGGGGAAACCCTAAAAACATGTCCACTAAGAACATGGCAAGATTGTCCATGGCCTCCCCTTCTATATAAGATTTTACTAAAGGTATTAGCCAGTCCACGTAGACAAATGAGGTCAATTAAAGGCATAATTAGAAAAGAAGTAAAAACATCTCTATTTCCGGATGAAATGATAGTTAACATGGGAAATCTTAGAAAATCAGTGACTTTCTGGTTTAAGCAATAAAGGAATTCTAAGGGAGTAAGATATAAAATTAATATATAGAAATCAATAGTCTTTATATACACAAATAATAACTAGTTAAAGAATGTTATGGTATACATTTATGATAGCAACAGATAAGATAAAATACCAAGTAACAAACTTAATCCGTTAAGTCCCAAGTTTTCAATTCTGCAAATATTTCAACAAAATCAACACAGGTACATTAAAATAGGTTGGAAACCATAATCTAGAGTTTATGTATCCTTTATATATTTTTCATATATGTATTTTTCATGTATTTTCAGATTCTCTAATCATTTACCTCTTACCTCTTCCTTTTCCTCAAAAGAATAGGACTCCAAAAACATAATGATTTATTTCAAAAGTAAACATAAGTGGTATATGTATTTGTTGCTTAATTTAATTTTTATAGATGTCTCACATCTGGGAAATGGGACTTAACAGGCTAAGGAATATGCAAAATCTACCTGAGATGACTTAAAATGTTTCTGAAACACAAAAATGTATTTGAACAAAGGTTAAGACATCCTTACTCATAGATAGGACAACTCAACTTTACAAAGATGTTCTCCTCAAGTTAATTAGTAAATTTAAAACATTTGTACAATAAAATAGCTTCAAGCTTTTTCTCAGTAGAGCTGGATAAATAGATATAAAGTCATTTGGACAAATAAATGTGTAAGAATGGCCAAGAAAACAATGAAAAAGAAGAGCTATAATGGGTACTGGCCTTGGTAGATTTTAAAACATGCTATGAAGCCTCTACAGTTAAAACTGTCATGTTGTCGTATGAATAAATGATGAGAACAGCAAAAGGGATAGGAAATTCAGAAATAGGCCCAAGTACATATAGAAATTTAGTATATAATAAAGGTGTGATTTTAGATCCCTAGGGTAAAGGGTAGAAGTCTACTAACAAAAAAAATTTCTAACATATGGTCCTGGGGCAGACAACCTGACAGACATTTGGAGGAGGGAAAAAAGGTACAATCAGACCCATATGATACCTTTCATCCTACACAAGAATAAATTTCAGGTGGATCAGGAATAAAAATCTTAAAAATAAAACCCATTAAGTACTATAAACAAGTGGACAAATTCCTGAATGCCCTGAAGATAGGAGAAGTCTCTCCAGAAATGATACAAAATAAAAGGCAATAAAAGACAAGACTGACACATTTGACTCCAAAAAAGAAAATAAAAAGTTTCTGTGTGGCCAAAAAAAAACACCATAAACCAAGTCAAAAGAAAAAATGATAAACTGGGAAAAAGATTTGCAGCACATATCACAAATAATATTCCCTAATATATACGGAGCTCTTGAAATAGACAAAAGACACAGACCGGAAATTCACTGTGCATACACACACGTAAGCTCACACATGCCGCGATCCGTTTGCAAGGATGTGGGGAAAGACTTGTCTTGTGCCTGGTTCAGTGGTGAAGAGGGGGGTATGGCTGTGTCTAACAAAGCTCCATGTGCATTACTGTCTGACCCAGCATCCCACTTCTAGCAATTTACCCTGTAGATTCACCCCCAGCAACTTGGCACATACCACTAACCAAGGATGAATGATAACACCACCAGTTGCTGGACAAGCCAACACTGTGTGCTTCCTGATTCCCTGCACCAAGAAGAATACACCGCTTCTCTGCATTCCTGCTAAAATTGCAAACTCGTCATGAGGAGACATCAGATCACTTAAATTGAGGGACATTTCGTAAAATAACTGCCCCCACTCTTCAAAAAATGTCTGGGTCATGAAAGACAAGACTAAAGAATGGAGCCAGGTTACAGTAGGCTAAAGCAGCTAAATACAGGAATGACCCTGGATTCCATCCTAGCCTAGAAAAGAGACTGTTTTGCTCTGATGAGTAGTAAGGAGAAGGGATAAAACTTGAAGACATGCTTGGATTAGATCAGGAGTTGGCAAAACTGTAGTCCTTGGGCCCACTCTGGCCTTCTGCAGTTTTTGAGATTTACAGATATTTTTACATTTTTGGATGGTTGGGAAAAAATTAAAAAGAGTAAGCTGGGTGTGGTGGCGCACACTTGTAATCCCAGTACTTTGGGAGGCGGAGACTGGAGGATCAGGGTTCGCGGGCAGCCCCAGCTCTCTCCCTATCTGTCTGTCTGTCTCTCTCTCTCTCTTTCTCTCCTTAGTGAGACCCTCCGCAACTTCGTGAGACCCGGTTTCAAAAATAAAGTATAAAAAATAGGGCCGGGGCGTAGCGCGGAGGTAGAACGCCCCTGCGTTCAATCCCCGGTACCGCAAAAAAAAAAAAAAAGAGTAAAATCTCTATAGCATTCTTGAAAATGCAAAACTATAGAGATAGTAAAAAGGGCAATGATTGCCAAGGGAGAGGGGAGAGGAGGGAAGGGATGACTGTGTGGGGCCAGGAGATTTTTATGGTAGTGAAACTATTCTAGCTAACGGAGATTACATAACGTTATGCATTATCAAAACCCATAACATGTACAGCACGAAGAGTAAACCCTAATGTGAAATAAGGGCTTTGGTTAATAATAACATTCTCAGTGTTGACTCAGAAATTATAACAAATGTGTCACACCAGCGCAAGATGTTAATGATAGGGAAACAGTTCAGGGGAGGGGCATTTGAGAACTCTACTTTCTGCACAATTTTTCTGCAAGACTAAATCTGCTCTATGAAATAAAGTCTATTAACTTAAAGAAAAAAAGTCTATGGTGTCACATGAACAGTATACGAAGTTCAGATTTCTATGTCCACAAATAAAGTTTTGTTGAAACACGGGTGTAGCCGATTTTGCCGGTGGAAAGCAGGATGGAGTCATTGTAACACAGACCATAAGTCCTGCAGAGTCTAAAGTATTTGCTATCTGACTTCTTAAATAAGAAGTTTGCTGACCCCTGGATTAGGCCATGTGTCACATCAATGTTGAATTTCTAATCTTGACAATTATGCTGTGGTTCTGTAAGATCATACCCTTGAATTTTAGGAAGGACATATTGAAGTGTATTATAGGGATAAAGAGACATTATGGCTGCAAATTACTCTCAAATGGTCCAGAAAAAATTACAGATTAACAGACAAATAGAGAAGGCATGTGTGGTAAAAAGTTAAAATTTGGAAAATCTAGGTGCTGGATGAAGGCCATATAGGAGTTCTTTGTGCTATTTTTGCAATTTTTTATGAGTTTGCTATTTCAGAGTAAAAGGTGAAAAACCAAGCAAACAAAAAATAGCACGGGCCATAGAACCTACCAGAACTTGATTTGAATTTCTTAACACGGGCCATCGAACCTACCAGAACTTGATTTGAATTCCTGATCTCTGGCTATGCAGCTTTACAAAACTGGTTTTGCCTTTCCAAGATTATGCTCTTGTCTGTGAAGGAAGGTTTGCTTAGCTTTGTAAGGCTTAGTTGAGATAATGTGCACAAAGTACCACTTGTAGTGCAAAAAAAAAAAAGCAATTCCATGTGATCAGTTGAAACCCCGTGCCTACAAGAAAACAGTTTTAGGGTTTGCTTGCCATGTGGTCAAGATGAATCAGTGTCCTATAGCTGCAGCACATCCTAAGAACAGGCTGTTTTTAGGGTAGGTAACTCAAGTTGATGCTCACGGACGGACTCTACTGGGAGCCGCTCCACACCTGGTTGAAGATGACAGGTGTATTCATGAGAGCTGATCAACCTGAAAGGTGGCTGGAGAGAACATCTTGGGGTCTGGAGACTTCCAGGGGAGGAATCAGGACATACACTGAGTCCCAGTATGCTGCAGCGTCTAGTTAAGGCTCACCATCCAAGGCAAGGATCTAGGATCAGTACTGTCATGGAGGTGCAACCACAGAGGTGCCCAATAGCTGCAGGCACCATGAGTCTTCCAGTCCACACAAGCTTCCTTGCCCGTCTGTGAATTGTATCATGGCACCAGACACAGGCACCAGATGGTATCAATGATGGTGATGCGTCAGGATAAGAAACAAAAGATTTGTGTCCCTCTTGGCAGAATAATACAAACCAACATCAATCAATGCTTGACTTCTGAAGGCTGCCCTGCTCTGGGAGCTGGGTCCGAGGGACTCCTTCCTGTGAGCAATGACCTGACTTAGCAGGAGTGTGGTTGCTGTTGCGATGTTGGAGATGGGGAAGATGAGCCAAGAAACTAGGAATGGTTGGAATGCTAGGAAATGTGAAAATTAAACCTGTGAGCATCCTTCACCAGATGGGTGGGTAGAGCCCTTGTTTCTGGGGAGCCCCACAGGGAGGGGTGTAATGACTGCTCTCCCAAAGTCCAAATTGTCATTTTACCTCAATGAAATACTCACCCTGTTATGCACCGAGACGAAAGAGGATCTTCTCCAAAGTGTACCAGAAAGGTGGGCTGTTGTGGCTTCAAATGTCAAATCCTGCCGTGGCACTGGGAACAGTGTGGGACAGGCGTGGCCGCGTGTGTCATGTAGGATGTGGGAACATGCCTGAGAACCTTCCTTTTGTGGTGAGTCTGTGAACTCTCTGAAGAGGAGGAGTCCGTGTCACCACCAAGTAGACTGGTGGGTGAGGCTTACCCTACCTAAAAGTTGCGTTTGCCAGGCACAGTGGTGCGCACCTGTAATCCCACTACTTGGCTTGGGAGGCTGAGACAGGAGGATCGCAGGTTCAAGTCCAGCATTCGGTAACTTAGCAAGACCTTGTTTCAAAATTAAATCAATAAAAAGGGCTGGGGGTGTGGCTTGGAGGTAGAATGCCCCTGGGTTCAATCCCCAGTACCACCAAAAAAATAAAAATAAATTAAATAAATAAATAATGGTTGGGTTAAATCCTTTTTTATAGCATTTCTCTTGATTATTTTGTAAGTGCAGTCCAATTGTAGCAACATTGGAAATTTCAGGAAAAGTGTAAAAAAAGAAATAAACTCACTTGGAGTCTTACCACCCAGAGATTACATAGACATAAAAATAAATTTAATTCTACCTCCACCTTTTAGAGATAACCACTGTTAATATGTGCCCTCTATTGATCTATAAATATGCACCTTACATAAAGAAAATAATACCATGAGACTTTTTTAAGTCTTCCTTTAAAAAAAACTTACCAATATAAGAATGTCCATAAGTATACATCTAAAAACATCCTTTTTTTTTGCGGTACTGGGGATTGAACCCAGGGGCATTCTACCTCTGAGCTACACCCCCAGCCCTATTTTTTATTCTTTATTTTGAAACAGGGTCTCACTAAGTTCCAGATGGCCTCACTAAGTAGCTGAGGCTGGCTGCGAACCCGGATCCTCAGGTCTCAGCCTTCCAAGTACTGGGATTACAAGCACATGCCACCACGCCTGGCTAAAAACATCATTTTAGTAGCTCCAAAATAAGAATTTCTGAATCATCAGAAACTAATTTTGTAAAACATGTCTACATGTATTTTTAAGGAGAAAAATTTCATGAATATATACCTTTTAATGAGAAGAGGGACTTATCTGGGCAGCTTATTTTTCACCTTAAAAATTTCTATATTTTTTCAAATAATTCCACCCCTAAGATAAGCACTAGTATTTTAATATAGTTCATAACAATTTAAAAAAGTATGGTTTAAACTGTCAGTGAAATCCTGATGTATTTGGGCCTTTGCATCCTAATTAAATCACTGAATATTGCCCAGTGACATTTGCCCGTATCATCCATGGCTGCAGGATCTTATATTCTGTGGGGTGCTGTGATTTTTTTGGTTAATCCTTCTATCATGGACCATTTGGATGGTTCCTGATTTTTCACTATGTAATGCTGCCATGGGTAGTTATGCCCTTGAATTATTTTGTTTCCCTGTCTGAATACTCCTTGGGGTCAGAAAGTAGAAGAAACGTAAGGCGGTCATTCATATGAACAGACCAGTTTTAAGGATTTCTGCTCACTAGCCTATCTAACAGGCTCTTGTTCATTACCTATAGTAAAATGAATGTTGCAGATAACTCTTATTGTCTTTTTTTTTTTTTTGCGGTACCGGGGATTGAGCCCAGGGGCATTCTACCTGCGCGCTACAACCCCGGCCCTATTTTTTATACTTTATTTTGAGACCGGGTCTCACGAAGCCTCACTAAGTAGAGAGAGAGAGAGAGAGAGAGAGAGAGAGAGCGAGCTGAGGCTGGCCGCGAACCCGGATCCTCCGGTCTCTGCCTCCCAAAGTACTGGGATTACAAGCGTGCGCCACCACACCCGGCTTGTCTTATTTATTTTTAAAACAGATCTTTTGGTCTTACTCCTAGAAATAGTTGTGAGTAGTTAATTATCAATATTATATCTAAATTTAAAAAACAATGTTTTTCAAAAAAATTCAAAATAATTTTTAAATTAAAAAGCAATCAGTCATATTAAAGAACAGTTTAAAAAAAGAAAAGAATCATCCTAATATAACCAACATTAAAGTTTTGCCAAATCTCCATCCCTTTTCTATGAATTTTACGTAGATGGAATAAAAGTATATTTGATTTTGGTATATTGCTTCTTTACTTAACTCAATTGCAAACATTTCTTGATGTTGCTACATAGTCTCCGTAACTGTCACTTTTAATGACCACAAATTATTCCATCAATTTCATGTACTATAATTCAGTTAACTGTCCCTCTTGTGAACCATTACGTCATTTCCAAGTTTCACTTTTATAACACTGTGAAAATGCGGACTCCAAATGGATGGACGCAGCCTGAATCTCAATTTTCATTCACTTAGAGCTTTGCCCATTCCTCCTGGCTTGTCTTCTAGATTCGTCTTAATTATCGAAATTTCAATTTAATGACCAGGCAAAAATCAGGACGTCCTTTAGCAGAGCACCTGTAGGTGCCGTGATTTCCTTGATAGCCAAAGTGCTTAGGGGACCCTCTCCTTTGCAAAGTGGCCCTTAGGGGGCTCTGGAAGTTTCCAACTCAGAACGCTAGAATACAAACAGAGCGCTTTTCTTGAGCGCCCCTTGGGTAGGACAGTGAACGCACTAGCGACCACTTACAGAAACCTTTTATTCCACAACTTTTGCCAACCAGGAAAGAAAATATACAGAGGCAGGGAGGTAGTCATTAAGTAACCTTTTTTTTTCCCTTTTGTAAGGACATCATCTATGAAGGATGGAAATGCATTTATAGTTTCCCTTTTTCTTTTTCCTGCTAAAGCAAACTGCAGCAGCTTCATTTTCCAAAATGCAAAATTGACAAAGTTCATAAATGCTTCTTTGTTGACTGTGAGCCTGTGGCTTGGCCCCCAGAGTTATCTCAGATAGCACAAATAAATCTGGCGGCCTCCAGTTGTCTCAAACTAGGCATTAGCTCCTTCCCCGCTGTCTCCTCCTTGCAGAATTTCCTCTTGGCCTTCAGCAGCAGGCTCACTCCTCTCATTAATATGCCCTGTTAACTGCTGCCAAACCTCCACCAGTTTAGTGCATATGTTCCCTTAATCATTTCTCTTTGTTCTAGAAGTCTGCGTTTGGTTTCTGAGCCACCCTTTTTCCTGCATCCCCACCCCCTTCCACCGTTACTAGCTATACCATTGGACTGTCTACTGTCTCCATGTTTATTTAAAGAACAGCCTAGATTGCCTGCAATCCGGAGAACCTCTGCAATCTGCTCACAATGTGCTAAATCATCCCCCTCCCCCTAGCCCTGGGCCTCAGGAACCCAGGCCAAGGGCTGCTGGGACCCTCAGGGAAGCAGAGGCTCCTGGAAGACAATGCTAACTCCCTGTGTGGACAAAGAATCCTTCTTCAGATTCTTTTTGGAAAAGGGCAAGCCAGGGGTGTAGAGGCACACTCCATCTCAATGGGTCATTCATCGTGTCCAAGAGAAATACTTGTAGGGCTGTGTTCCTTCCATGTGAGATGGAAGTGAGACGGGCACCTGGATGGCTCGCCTGGAGCGCCCCGTGCCTGACGCTGTCCCCGCAGCCAAGCCCCTGCCCTGTGGCTTGGGTTCTCCTTAACAAGCAGAGGCACCGCCCACTCTAAGTGGTGCCTGCAGGGCAGGTGGAGCTCTGGAAGCCTGCTGGGCACGGGCATACTGTGCATTGCTTTTCTCTGCTATTTAGGTATTTTTCTTCTCTCTCCAGCCATTTGTGAAGTTTCACATGGTCTCTTTAGCTCAGAGAGGGGATGGAGAGCCATTCAGAGCAGGGAGGCTTTCTTTAGAGCCTCATCTCCTCGCAGGGGCACTGTGGAATGCTGGAGACTGATCATTGGGAACTTTATGTTGATACAGAATACCGGCCCTCTGCATCCCTGCCCCACCACCCCTCCCTCAAAAGAAAATAGTTCAGGCAGGCCCTCCCAGCCGCACTGACAAATGGCACACCTGGGTTTTGCCATTCGGTGCGCCCTACCGCGAATTGCGTCTCCCCAGGACTGCAGGGAAAGCAGAGGGACTTAAAATGTGGAGAACGTAGTTTGGAGGAAATTCTCAGAGTCAGGAATTATGTGTGTTTTTTTCCTCTTTTCTATTTTGGGGGGGAAAATCCAGCATGGACTCCTAAGGTGGCGATGTAGTGCACCTTCCTACATACCCCCCAGAGGGGAGTTTGTATTCTTTTAAATGAAACCATTTTAAAAGCAGAGAAAAAAGCCTAAAATGATCCAGGGTTCTCTCGAATTCTCGGAAGGTGTAGATTTATTTACTGTCGTTAAAACATAATTAGTTCTCAGGGGAGAGTGTCTCTTTTAAACAGCTTTATTGCCACCATATTGGTTTTCGGAATAATCAGAAACTTCTGGTGTGATTGTGTACGAGTGTTCGAACAGAAACTCACCGTAAGTAGAAACAAATGTCGGGAATTGCTAGTTGTCACTGGGAGAAAGTCTATGCATCATAGGGGGAAGAAAGAACTCGATAGAACACTCCAAAAAAATAGAATCTGACTAAGTCTCTAAACTGGACGACAGCTCAGACAGGTTCATCTGTCCCTCCTCCGCACTCTATGCCATTAAAAAGCATTTCCTCCCATTCTCCCTTTGCGGTCATTCTCGCACAGGGACTAGGAAGGAGGTAACGTCCCTCCCAGTTGTACGTCTGTACAGATTGTCGAAACTGAGGATAGCCTTCCTCGGCCACACTGCTTGGATGACAGCAAAGCCTGTCCCTCTTCCTGTCTGAGCTGTTGGTCCTCCTGCACGTGGCCCGGTTCTAGCTGACCAGTTTTTCCCCACCATTTACAGGTTGATGTTTGAGATGCCCCAGGAAATGGGCTTAATAGCCATCGCAGTCCGGCAGACCCAGGGCAAAGGTCAGTCCACTTTTGTTATTGTTGCTGTCATGTTTCTTTTCTAAAATCTGTGATTCTCGTGGCCAGAGAGCCCACTGATCGTGTCTGCTGGTCACTGACACCACTCGGGTTGGAATCATCTGTTATCATACTCCCTGGAAATGGGGCAAGAGGGAAGGAGACCGAGCTGGGAGGACAGCCTTAGCATCGAAGTGTCCTCTTAAGCTGCGATGTTTGTTGGTCATGCCACACTTGCTTGGGACCGCTTCAACAACCCAACCTACACGGTGTAAATTCTTCTCTCTGATGCCTTTTGGGCTTTGCATTTGCAAATCATCACCGTGTTGTAGAGACAAATCTTCCTGAAGGTCCTCCGTGAGTGGCCTTCTGTGTCTTTAAATGTCACATGGAGGGGCCTCTGGCTTGCTGGTCCCTACCCCAGCCAACACTGGAGTCCTCATGTCGTGGGCCCTAGGTCCAGGCCCATTCAAAAAGTGCCACAAGGAAGCAGGACACTGCGGGGTCTGGCCCCCGGGGAGGGGGTTCCCTGCAGGAACAGAGGAGGAGGCTCTGCGGCCTCCTTGGCCCCTGCCTCCCTCTCCCGGCCCCCAGCAGGAGCCAGGCCCACCCAAGTGCGCCCTTAGCTCTCAGAGGCTCCTGTGGCTGTCTCACAAAAAGCAGAGAAATAGGAATCTGCTAGTTTGCACTTCTTCCTCTTGTACTTAGCTCAAAAAGAAAAAAAAAATTGTTATCAAAAGCTGTGGGAGTAGTCAGGCGCGGTGGTGCACACCTGTAATCCCAGTTCTTGGGAAGCTGAGACTGGAAGATGGCAGGTTCCAGGTTGGTGTGCAGTAATTTAGCAAGTCCCTGTTTCAAAATAAAATATAAAAAGGGATGGGGACATAGCTCATTGGTAGAGCACCCCTGGGTTCAATCCCTAGTTCCCCCACCCAAAAAAAAAAAATAGCTATGGGACTCAATATAATGGTTAAAGATGCCCTAGAGGAATTTTAACCATACCTCTCATTCTGATTACTTTACTTTCCTACCTTCAATTTTAAGAAAATCAGCAACTCAGAGTTACTATTAGGGAGCACTTTATAGTAATTACTTTATTAAGATAATATGCACATACCATACAGCTCCCCCACTGGAAACCTCCGGCTCTGGTGTTGAGCGTAATCACTGGGTTGTGCAGACATCACCATAACAGCGATCGCTTCTACAAAGTGTTTTCCAGAACTTCTCATGGCTAGGGTAGATATGCGTCAGTTTCGCAGCATCTCTGTTTCCACCCTCTTGGGTGACGTTCAGACACCGTAAGCTTTACTCATCAAAGCATAAATGATAGGCTCAGAGAGGCAGAGCAGGATGCTAATGACCAGAAACTCCTTCAGCAACATAGCATCGCATTTGAAAGCACGGTGCTGTGACTGAGTTAACCCCAGTATATCCAGGCACATTACCAAGAGCAGGTGGTTCAAGTGGGCATCTCTCCCAGGCGTGACACTGGAGGGGGTCCATGGGGTGAAGCGGGGGTTCCCAACGGGCTCGTGTTCCAGGGCGAGGACCAAATGCTTGGCTGAGTCCCGTGGGATGCGCCCTTTCCACTCTGCTGGTCTCCATCCCCCTGAGGTCGCAGCTGGGACAGAGGATTCCATTCGTCCAGCACCTGATGTCCCTGGCTGTCGTGGAGGCGGTACGGTCGCTTCCTGAGTACCAGGTACGTACAGTTGGAGTCCCTTTGACCTCCTGTGGCGTGTGCAGGATTCGGCTGGTTTTGTTCATAGCATACGTTTGCATAATTGGTGGGTGAATGGACTTGAACCTCCCCTTACCCTTTGCAAAGCCGCTGCACGGAGCTCGGGCTTTAACAAGCCCCGCAGGTATGACTGCTGTCCGGCGCCCAGAGCGGTTTGCTCCCAGAATTCTCTTTCTATCCTGTTGGTGAGATTCATTCCTTCCTGCCTGCCTGCCTCCCTTCCTTCCTTCTTCCTTCTTTCACTTTTCTTTCTTCTTTGTAGTTTATCTTTCCTTCCTTCTTTTCCTTCCTTCTTTCACACTCTTTCTTTCTCCTTCCTTCCCCTCTTTTTCTTTTTCTTTTTCTTTTCTCTTCTTTCTTTCTTTCTTTCTTTCTTTCTTTCTTTCTTTCTTCTTTCTTTCTCCCCTCTCTTCTCTCTCTTTCCTTCTCTTCATTCTTTCTCCTTCCTTTACCCTTCCTTCCCTTTCTTTCCTTCTCTGTCTCTTTCCTTTTCTTCATTCTGTTTTCTCCTTCCTTTCCCTCCCTCCCTTCCCTTTCTCTCTTTCCTTCTCTTCATTCTTTCTTTCTCCTTCCTTTCCACTTACTTCCTTCCCTCCCCCCTCCTTCCTTCTTTCTCTTCCTGTCTGTCTTTCTTCCTTTTCTTGGTTGCTGGCTTGCGTTTCTCCTCTCCTTTTTGTGATGGAAACACTGGATGAACTTGATCGCTAGGCGGGATGAGAGCTGTGTGTCTGCACTTTCTGTTGAAAGGCTCGTTTGTGGACCTCAAGAACCTTCTCCTCCCCGCCTCCATTTCCCATCACCCTGCTCGCCACAGAGCTCTCCTTTGTCTGCAGCTGCATTCAGTGGGGTTGCTCAGCGCTTCTCCCCAGCCGTCAGGACAGATGTGCCAGTATCACTGTGCCTGTCCGTTGTTAAAAGACTGGGAAGCTGGGCGTGGTGGTGCACGCCTGTAATCCCAGTACTTGGGAGGCTGAGACAGGAGGATCACAGGTTCGCAGCCAGCCTCAGCTACTTAGTGTGGCCCTCCGCAACTTAATGAGACCCTGTTTCAAAAAAAAAATAGGGCTGGGGGTGTAGCTTGGAGGTAGAATGCCCCTGGGTTCAATCCCCAGTACCACCCCCCCAAAAAAAAAGACCAGGAAAAGAGGACGATGAACACAGTGACGGTGACAAGCAGCCTTTTCTTCCGTACCTGGCTCCACCTCCCACATGCCCCCCCCCCGCCCCATGTTCCTGGAAGAATTTCCTATGGATATGAAAAGGAGGTCCCTTCCTCCCTCCCACCTACAGCTCTATGTCAGGCTAAAAGAAAGATCAGATGGATTCCTGAAGCAGTGTTAAGAGCATGACTCCGACAGGAGACCGAGGAAAAACACCCTCCATGTGGCCGCGTCCTCATGCTCATGTGCACATCTTAGCTGTCCTACAGGTGTGTGCAGTTCCAAAGCCACGGTCACCTTATTACGTCAAATCACTGACCTGGACATTTATTACCATGCTTGCGACATCCTGGCTGTCCCGCGGGTTCTGGGCTCATTAAACTGTCAGACCATCAGGAGCCAGGTCTGTGGAGCCCAAGCCGCACCTTCCCTCCCAGGAAGCACTGGAGCAGAAAGATCTATCCAGGGAGATGGTATTTTTAACCCTAGTGACAGGGTAATTTGCCTTAGAAAAATAAGTGAAATCCTGAGCCTAGAACATTACCTTTTCACAGCTGAGACAGGAGGATCACAGGTTCCAGGCCAACCTCAGCAACTTAGCAAGGCCCCCAGCAACTTAGTGAGACCCTGTTTCAAAATTAAAAAAGAATTTTTTAAAGGGCTGGGAATGTAGCTCAGAGGTAGAATATCCCTGGGTTCAATCAAGAAGAAGAAGAAGGAGGGATTTTGTGGAAGCAACAGACCACATAGCAAATAAGGAAGAAGAGGGGAAGGAGGAGGAGGAGGAGAAGAAGAGGAGGAGGAAGGGAGGAGGAGGAGGGGAGGAGAGGAAGAGGAGGAGGAGGAGGAGAAGAAGAGGAGGAAGGGAGGAGGAGGAGAGGAGGAGGAGGAGGGGAGGAGGAAGAGAGAAGGAGGAGGGGAAGGGGAAGAGGAGGAGGAGGAATAGGAGGGGAGGAGGAGGGAGGAGGAGAAAGAGGAGGGGAGGAGGAGGAATAGGAGGGGAGGAGGAGGAGGAGAGGAAGAGCAAGAGGGGGATTTGGTGGCAGCAGCAGGCCACAGAGCACAGTGATGAGCACCCAGGCTTATTGTTGGGAAGCACTGGTTCAGCTCCCTGCTCTGTCACTTCCGTGTGGTGTAACCTCAGACAACCACATAATCTCTTCTTCTGTTAAACACAGATGAGACTGGTCCCAACACGTGGGTTTGGTGTAGGCGGCACGTAGACCATTGCTGAGAAGGGCTTGGTGCACCGCCCGGTCCGCAGTGCGGGCAGACCAGCCCCCTGGGACTTGGGACCACCATCCACTGTGGTCCCTGAGTGTCACTGGGCCGAGTGTGTCACCTCCAGAGGAACTTCTTTACCTGCCCAACCTGACCGCCAGCCTCAGGTCTAAGAGGCCGGTGGTTGTGCGCACGCTTGGTCTAATCCAGCCTGTGCTCACGGGGCCGGTGGAGGTCTGGCTGCTCTCATTCATGACATGCCCACCTTGGTCCATTCTACTGTGACCAGGGCACAGGCCACACCCTTCAGGATGGAGTGACACGCCCATTTCTCTTACCCAAGCTGACTGTGGGCGGTTGTGCAAGGCTTTTGCTAATAGCTCAGCAGAGCCAGTTCCTCTCTGCCTCATCTTAGTCTTCTGCTTGAAACATTTCTACCCGCCTTCTGTGACACTGGTTAATTCAAGGCCACATCCTTCCTTGAACTTGATCTTCTTAAGGGAAAAGAACCTGCAAGTATGATTCTCTTCCTTCCCCTGCACCTAGTGTGGGACAGATTCTCCATGGCGGTGGTGGCTGATCCAGAGACCATTAGTGACCTTCTTCACAAGATGGGCATTTTCAGAAAGTGGGGTGTGTGTGTGTGTGTGTGTGTGTGTGTGTGTGTGTGTGTGTTACTGGGGATTGAGCCCCGGGGCATTCTACCTCCAAACTATACCCCCAGCCCTATTTTATTTTTATTTTGAAACAAGGTCTCACTACGTTGATGAGAGTCTCACTACTTGCTGAGGCTGTTCTCAAATCTGCTATCCTCCTGTCTCAGCCTCCCAAGTATGGGATTACAGACATGCACCACCACGCCAGCTCAGAAAGTGTTTTTAATGATGAGAAACAGTGATGGGGCCAAGGGAGAAGGCTGTGATTTGTGCTAAATATGTTCTGTAGGACTGTCACCTTCTAGCCCCGAGAGTTGTTGGATTGTCCCCAAGAAGTGATTAGCTGCCTGAAAAAGAGAGAGGACGAGGCCCACGTTCCAGTAGTTTCAGAAGTATTCCGCTCCTCTTCCTTTTAGCTGGGTGACTTCATCTGGTCCCTCTGTGTCCTGTGATTGCTTAATTAACGCGTGGATCTTCCCTTAGGATATCAACTTACGTGTGAAGTGGCCCAATGATATTTATTATGGTGACCTCATGAAGATCGGGGGCGTTCTGGTTAACTCCACGCTAATGGGAGAAACATTCTATATACTGATTGGTAAGTTTTTAAAACCTTTCCTTCAGCATTTTTTAGATGAATAAAACAATAAAAATAAAAACGGCTTATGTGTGCCTGCATTGAGAAGAGCCAATTATCATATGATAGCGTATTATCATATCATATAACTTTTTTCTTTGAGTCTGATAGTTATAGAGCATGTCAGGTGTGTAGACAGGACCAGAGGATTGAAAGCACTTCAGTGGGAGGCTGAGGCAGGAGGATCACAGGTTCACAGCCAGCCTCAGCCACTTAGCAAGGCTCTCAGCAATTTAGTGAGACCCTGTTTCCAAATAAAAATGAAATAGGGCCAGGGGTGTAGCTTGGAAGTGAAATGCCTCTGGGTTCAATCCCCAGTACCTCATGGAAAGAAGAAAGGAAGGGAGAGAGGGAGAGAGAGGGAGAGAGGGAGGACTTTGGATGCTTTAACATTTCCTGTCCATGACCATGGAAACCACCAAATTGGTGTCACATCAAATAGATGCTTTCTAGCCGGGCATGGTGGCGCACATTTGTAATCCCAGTACTTGGGAGGCGGAGACAGGAGGATCGCAGGTTCTAGGCCAGCCTCAGCTGCTTCGTGAGATCCTGCGCAACTTAGTGAGACCGTTTCAAAATAAAGAATAAAAATAGGGCTGGGGATGTAGCTCAGAGGTAGAATGCCCCTGGGTTCAATCCCCAGTACTGCAAAAAAAGTGGGTGCTTCCTTAGCCCTTTGCACCCTCCTGCTTCTCCTTGAATTTGAAATGGTGAAAGCAAACATTTAATATACCATTGTTAATAAGAAAAGAAAGTTAACGTCTGAGATTTTCCCCCTCCCCCCACTGGTCTCACAGTCTTAACTTCACAGGCCATGAAATGGTTGGCTTCTTTTTAACCTTCCAAAGAAGCTCCAGGCTGGTCAGGGTGGGGCAGGACTCCTGCTCCACCTCCGAGTATCCAGCTCAGGCAAGGACAGGGATTCAGAGGCAATTTCAAGTTCTTGGTCCCTGTTCAACTGCCAACCTCCCCCTGACGCTCAGTAGAATTTAATTGGTGTTCAGAAACCAGTAATGGACAGAAAACACGTGACTGTGTGTTGGAAGAGCCGGCCAAGGAACACAAGCCTGTGCCTCCAGCTCTGCTACCAACCGGCAGGATTATTCTGGGCAAGCTACTTCTACCCTCACATCTCCATTTCCAATCTTTAAATGAGAAATTGGGCGCGATGCAGAGCACCCTAAGGAGCGTCCACAGATGTCAAAGAGGCCTGTGGATAGCTTCAGGGAGCTAAAAATTTTTTTCTACATGGGGGAAACAAAACATTTTCCTTTGGGGTGAATCCATATCTTTTATTAAATTCTTTAGGTTTTTTTTTTCTTTTGTTACTGGGGATTGAACCCAGGGGCATTCTACCTCCAAGCTACACCCCCAACCCTTTTTACTTTTATTTTATTTTTTGTGATAGTGGGGATAGAACCCAGGGGCGTTCTACCTCCAAGCTAGACCCCCAGCCCTATTTTATTTTATTTATGTTATTTTATTTTACTTATTTTATTTTATTTTTGGTGGTACTGGGGATTGAACCCAGAGGCATTCTACCTCTGGGCTACACCCCCAGCCCTATTTTTATTCTTTATTTTGAAACAGGGTCTCACTAAGTTGTGTAGGGCCTCACTAAGTAGCTGAGGCTGGCGGTGAACCCGGATCCTCCGGTCTTAGCCTCCCAAGTACTGGGATTACAAGTGTGCACCACCACGCCCAGCTTTTATTCTTTATTTTGAAACTGGGTCTCACTAAGTTGCAGAGGGCCTCACTAAGTAGCTGAGGCTGGCCACGAACCCGGATCCTCCGTTCTCATCCTCCCAAGTACTGGGATTACAAGTGTGCGCCACCACGCCTGGCTCCAACTTCTTATTAGCAGTAAAATTGAGATGGCTCTACCTGAACTAGAATAATAAATGGTCTCAAAGACATAAGTCTCTCACTAAATGGCCAGAGACAGTAAATTTGAAATGAGGACCAGAAAGTTGACAGTAAAAACTCTAGCTATACAACTGGGGGTGTAGCTCAGTGGTAGAGCGCTTACCTAATTGCACAATGTGCTGGGTTCCATCCGCACCACTGCAAACAAAATTAAAAAAAAAAAAAACCAGTAATAACGAAAACCAACCTAGACCCTTTTCCAGGAAGTAAAGGATCAATATCAAGATAAGATGTTGAGCTGCTCCTCTTTTCAACGGCTTCTTTTTGTCCAGGCTGTGGATTTAACGTGGCCAACAGCAACCCCACCATCTGTATCAACGACCTCGTCGCTGAGTACAATAAGCAGCACAGCGCGGCGCTGAGGCCCTTGCGAGCCGACTGCCTGGTGGCCAGGACCGTGACGGCGCTGGAGGGGCTCATCGACGCGTTCCAGGACCAAGGGCCCAGCGGCATTCTCCCCCTTTATTATAAATACTGGGTGCACAGGTCAGCGCTCGTTTGTCTCCGTTCTTTGAACATTCCTTTACTAAGTTGTTAGTTCAGTATCTACACATGAGGGACTGGGCACGGGTCTGAATAATCCTTTTTTTCCTGCTGTGATGGAGAAACCCCGCCGTCCCCACCTTGACCACGTTAGCACTGCCAGGGATGTGACGAGCAGCATCTCATGCCTCCTGGTAGGACGCAGTGGGAAGGACATGACGTTGAGAGTGTCTGCCATCGGTTTAATATGATTTAACTGAGCGGAACCGATCAGACAGATCTACTTGGTGGAACATTCTAGAACAGTGGTTCTCAAAGTGAGATTCCCCAAGCACCAGAGGCAGCCTGATTTGGGAACATGTTAGAAATGCAAATTCACACACATACACACACACACACACACACACACACACACACACACACACATACACACACACGACCTACTAAGTCAGAAGCCTCTAGCTGGGGCCAACTCTGTGCTCACAGGTGCCCAGGGGATTCTTGTAGAGTTGAAGTTTGAGAAGCGCTGACGTATAATGACAGGCCTCAACCCTTCAAAGATGTCAGTGTCTTCAAACAAACAAAGGGTAGGAGAATTGTTGGAGGTTAAAGAAGGCTAAAGAGGCTTGCCTTAAACTAAGTGTGATGTATATTCATAATTAGATCCTGAATGGAGGGAAATAAACACAAAGGATAGTAAACACGGAAAATTAGATATGTATTAAATAATGGATATCTAGTCTATAGTGTATGTTAGATAATGTTGTATCAAAACTGAATTCCTTGAGATTATGATAATGGTATTATGGTTGTGTAGGAGGTTGTCCTTGTTCTCAGAAGGTACATGCTAAAGTATTTGAGCATAAAATGATGTGATGCCTGAAACTTTTATTTTGTTTTTATTATCATTATTATTATTATTATTATTTTGGTACTGGGATTGAACCCAGGGGCCTTCTACCACCAACCTATACCTCCTACTTTATGTATGTATGTATGTATTTATTTATTTATTTATTTATTCATTTGTTTATTTATTGTGGTACTGGGGATTGAATCCAGAGGCATTCTACCTCTGAACTACATCCCTAGCCCTATTTTATTCTTTATTTTGAAACAGGGTCTCACCAAGTGGCTGAGGCTGGCCGCAAACCTGCGATCCTCCTGTCTCAGCTTCCCAAGTACTGGGATTACAAGCATGTGCCACCATGCCCAGCTTATTTATTTATTTATTTTATTAATTTTTTTTTTTGCGGTTACCGGGGATTGAACGCAGGGGCATTCTACCTCTGCACTACACCCCCGGCCCTATTTTTTATACTTTATTTTGAAACCGGGTCTCACGAAGTTGCGGAGGGCCTCACTAAGGAGGGAGGGAGAGAGAGAGAGAGAGAGAGAGAGAGCTGAGGCTGGCCGCGAACCCGGATCCTCCAGTTTCCGCCTCCCAAAGTACTGGGATTACAAGTGTGCGCCACCACGCCTAGCCTATTTATTTATTTTTTAAAGAGGGTCTTGCTAAGTTGCTGAATTTCTCGCTAAGTTGCTGAGGCTGGCCTCGAACCTGCAGTCCTCCTGTCTCTGCCTCCAAAGTACTGGGATTACAGGCATGTATCACCATGCCTGAGTGAAACTTACTTTTAAATGATACAAAGAAAAAAAGTATGTGTGTGTGTGTGTGTGTGTGTGTGTGTGTGTGTGTGTGAAGAAAGAAAGCAAATATGAAAAGTGTTATCATTTGATATGAATATGAGTGAAGGGGATATGAGGTTTACTGTACTGTTCTTTCCACTTTTCTCTAGGTTTGAAATTCTTCAAAATAAAAATTTGGAGGTGGGCTAGGGATGAAGCTCAGTGGTAGAGTGCTTGCCTAGCATGTCCTCAGCGCTACAAAAATAATAAAACATTAAAATTAGGGTGAGGGGAATTCTCTACTTTGAAAACTGTTGACAAGAATGTAGCTTAATAGTCACACTTGGAAAGTGCTCATGAGACGCGGGATTGGAATGAGTTTTCTTTGTAGTTGATGCTGTCCAACTTTATTTTATAAGAAAGGTCTTTTCTTTCAACTTGGCCTCCCTGTGCCCAGTCTCTGCCTACAGGGTTGCATGAGGTGGCTTAGGTGCACCGGGAACCAGGTACGGTGGCACGTGCCTGTCATCCCAGCCACTCGCAGAGCTTAGACAGGAGGATCACAAGCTCAAGGCCAGCCTGGGCAATTTAGGGAGTCCCTGTCTTAAAATGAACAAATATAGCCGGGCATGGTGGTGCACACTTATAATCCCAGTACTTGGGAGGCTGAGACAGGAGGATCGCAGGAGGATCACAGGTTCGCGGTCAACCTCAGCTATTTAGTGAGGCCCTCCGCAATTTAGTGAGACCCTGTTTCAAAATAAAAAAAGAAGCCGGGCGTGGTGGCACATGCTTGTAATCCCAGTACTTTGGGAGGCAGAGACCGGAGGATCCCTGTTCACGGCCAGCCTCAGCTCTCTCTCTCTCTCTCTCTCTCTCTCTCTCTCTCTCTCTCCCCCCCTCTCTCTCTCTCTCTCCCTCTCTCTCTCTCTCTCTCTCTCTCTCTCTCTCTC
>PVJS01023732.1:0-29316 GCA_004027185.1 Glis glis
AAAAAAAAAAAAAAAAAAAAAAACAGCCTCTAGTGAATGCCTTTAAAACTCTACATTGAAATAGATCATGGAATGAAGTCATCTAGAATGACTGCAGGGTGCAGACTGAAGAAGCTGGAAACTTGACCATCATTCCAATCCCGAAAAGGTAAAACAAGCTTCCCACACATTACCAAGGCACCCCCTTTTTCACATCTTCCTTGCACCCCTCCATTGCGATGTTAGCATTCTGGCATCCATTTCCAACCAACTCCTCTTCCTGGACTGATATGTCTATCTTGGTCTCCCAGTCTCCATCCCCACACCTTGGCGAAACTGTCTATAAATCTCTCTGTCTCAGAAGAATGGCACACAAATGTGTCACTCCATGGTTGACAGGTGGGACATCTATGTTGTGAAATAGGTCACCCAAGAGGTTACCTAATATTAATAGAAAAACCTTCAAAAAGAAGTTGCTATATATGAAACAACAGTGATATGTTTCAAAATGAGTTTCAATTTTCATTTGCTCAAGAAAATATGAAGGTCTATCATTTAGCCAATATCTCTCACGAGTACCTGCTCATCATGTGAAGGTGGGGAGTTATCCTCGTAGATTCTAAGGGTGTCACTGCAGTGTTAATACCAGTGAGGGAGGATGGGGAATAATTAAGATTCCACAACTAATAATTTGCCTGGGGAGAGATTTAGAAAGACGGTCTCTTCACACACGCAAATGCACAGGAGGAAATGCATAGATTGATGCTATAAAACTGAAGCTCAAGGGACATCATCATCTACCAGAATCAAGTCCAAAAACAAATTCTCCAGAGAGGAAAGAACAAGAGAGTGGGAAAATAGGCTTGTCAACTGCCTCAGAGTAGCGCGATTCCTCACAGGGAGGGGCAGGCGCTGCCCTAGAACAAAATCAACCTTCTGGGCTGAGCAGCCGAGACCAAAACAGCACTGTTATTAATAGGTATTCTCAGGTCTTTCAGGCTGTCCTGAAGGGAAGGTTAGGAGGGCAGAAAGCTCTATGCTCTGAGCATCTGCACCTCTATTAATGGCTACATCTAGGGCCTAGTTAAAATCTCACTTCAGTGGAATTTGGTTTGGGGAAAATGTCAACCTCTTAGATATCCATGTCTTCTGACTGTTTGCAGGGAAATCATTACCAGCGCCTGTCCCTAGTGCAGCCTCGCAGAACTGCACCTGGATTTCTGCCCTTTCCTCAGAGCTCCTCAGGGGCATGTGGCCACTTCTCATCTTTGGTCATTTTGTATTAATTAACACACACACACAAGCAACATATTCTGCACGAGACATTTGGCTGCTGTTCATCTTACAGCCGGAGTGAACTTATATTGGGGTCTCTTTTGTAGGGATGCATTCTCTCTTCCAATATACATATTGATTGAAAGATATGTTTATATCTGCAATCCTTCTGTTTTTTTTCTTCCCTGCTCTTTCTTTAGTTATTATTATTAACCTTCATAACAAGGATTCACATCTCTAGGGGACTAACTCACAATTACAACCAAAAGTTTTAACTGTAGTTCTTGGTTCTCTCCCACTTTCCATACTGTAATTTCTAACTCTAATTTAGATGTTCCATTAGGACATTGTCCTGCAGATTGTGAAAGTGACCAAAGGAGTTTAAGCAAGAGAATGACAATATCCTGTTTCTATTTTTCCAAAACGACTTGGGTGACTATGTGGGAATCATATATATGCTTTAAACTGAATGTAGAGGCACCAGTTTTGTACCTGTTTTGAGTTCCAAATAAATATGAGAAAAAAAGTAAAATGATTCAAAAATAATAATGAGATTGAAACAAAAGGGTTTGGTGAGGGATTAGATATGCGTATGAGGGACTGAGAAGAACTGAGGATAATCACCAGGTAAACTGAATGACAGATGGGGAGAAGTTCAAATACTCGCTGAGCTGGGGAGCGCAGCAGCAGAGTTGGCTTTGTATGGAGGAGGGAGAGAAGATGAGGAACTCAATGATATGCCTGTGGATTTGAAGTACTTGTGATTGTCCTATTGTCAATATCCAGTTAGCATTCGAATTTATGGCTCATGTTTCAGGAGACATATTTCCTGTACAGGTAAATGTTAGAAATTCATAGGAATAGAGAATGATTAAGCCGGGCGTGGTGGCGCACGCCTGTAATTCCAGTACTTTGGGAGGCGGAGACCAGAGGATCCGGGTTCGCGGCCAACCTCACCTCTCTCTCTCTCTCTGTCTCTCTCTCTCTCTCTCTTTCTCTCTCTACTTAGTGAGGCCCTCCGCAACTTCGTGAGACCCGGTTTCAAAATAAAGTATAAAAAATAGGGCCGGGGGCGTAGCGCGGAGGTAGAACGCCCCTGCTTTCAATCCCCGGTACCGCAAAAAAAAAAAAAAGTGATTAAAACAAAATGGAATGGCTATCATCAATTAGGGGTAGAATGGAAATGCAAAGGGAAGGATCAACGTCATCTCCAGAAATCTGTCAAGTTTCAACCACCTATTCCAAGTTAGAAAATATTTCAGAAGAGCCAGTTGTCCTCTGAAGTTCCAAATGTTACTGTCCTGAAGTGTCCATGTGTTTTACTATTAACAACATGATGTATATTCCTGGTAATGGTAGGTAAGTTTGCTGGAGAACCAAAGTCCCACCTACAACAGCCAGACACATGATCCATCTCTTTAAGACATGGAAAAGCTACAAAGGCAGCAAAAACTTAAGGTTCAATATCTTGGAGAAATGCAAGAGGAGAGACATTCTAGCGTTCAGTGCCTCTTCTACTCCCAAGGCCTTGAGAGCACTGGTCAAGGACTTCGAAGAAAAACAGCAGAAGTTGAGACCCTGACAAGTCCACAGAAACATGAGCAGTGACTGAAGAGACAACAATTAGAGTTCCAGGTCTAGCACGTACGTTAATAAGGCTGGCTTTCAGGTGCAGCTCCAGGGGTGAACTCTACCAGGGATCAACCCCAAATACATTCTCTCTCCTGGAGTAGCCTGGGCTCAAATCCTTCCACTGACTGATAGAATAGAGGTTTTGTGTCCCAACACTAACTTTCTGCCAAAGCCATAGCAAATTTTCTGTGAAAAGAGATAACACTGTCTAGAGCATCAAATAATTTCTACAACTTCTCATGCAAAATGTCATCCATTTGATAAAAAATTTATAGGTGAACAAGAAGGCAATGCCACGTGACCAAAATCTATAGAAGAGCAAAGAAAAATAACAAATCTTTCAGAAAGTTTAAAATGGTTGAATTAATAAATTCCAATTAGATGTTATCATGGGGAATTTCAGACAAAAATTGGAAAAATTCAAAGAGAACTGTAGAACTTAAAAATGTCTTAACTAGAAACACAATAAGTAGATTTAACAGATTAGAAAAAATTGTCTATTAGGGATAGCCATGGTACGAGAAAATATCCATGCTAAAGAACAGAAAGAAAAAATTAAAAATGCAGAAAACAATATGAATAACACCTGATGAAATTCTAATATACATGTAATTGGATTCTCTGTATTTATGTAGAGAAGTAGAATGAGGAAGAAACAATATTTTAGTTATTAGCCAGAAAGAAATTTTACCCAACAATATCCCAAAACTAATTAAAGGTATTTATCCACAGATTTAAGAAGTGCTACAAGTCTCAATCAGAATAAATCTAAGAGAAAATCATAACTTGGTATATTATAAAACTTCTGAAACTCAGTGACAGAGGAAAAATCATAAGCAAAATGAAAAAATGCATCACCTTCAGATCATCATAATGAAATTGACAGCTAAGTTCTCAAAAAAATCTACAAATATTTTACTATTTCTCATAAAAAACTATTTCCCTAAAATCAGGATTATGCAAATAGTGCCTGCTATTGTCCCTCTATTCAGCATCTTGCTGAAGCCTGTACAATAAAGCAATAAAATGAAACAAAAGGAACGACGTTTAGGAAGGATTAAGTAAAACCTATCATTACACAAAAAAGGCATACTTTGGTGAGAAAACTGTGGGAAAATCTCTAGATAAACCAGTAATTTGTGTGTGTGTGTGTGTGTGTGTGTGTGTGTGTGTGTGTGTGTGTGTGTTACTGGGGAGAGAACTCAGGGCCTTCTACCTCCAAGCCACACCCCTAGCCCTTTTTATTTGGAAACAAGGTCTCACTAATTTGCTGAGGGTCTGCTAAGTTGCTGGGACTGGCCTCAAACCTGCAATCTTCCTGTCTCAGCCTCCCAAGTACTGGTATTACAGGCGTGTGCCAGCATGCCTGGCACCATTTATCTTAATAAATAAATATATCACATTTGCTGAACATAAAGCATGACTGCTATAGTTTGGGTCTTCCATGTCCCCCAAAGTTTTACGTGACTCTGGCTCCCTGTGGTTGCTGTTGGGAGGTGGTGGGGCCTAGAGGAGGGGCCTAGTGGGAGGTTTTGGGGGCATTGAGGGTGTGCCCTTAAAGGGGACTGGTGGACCCTGGCCCTTCCTCTTTCTCTTTTTACCTTGTGGCCCGTGAGGGGAGAGGTTTGGCTTGACCATGTGCTGTCTGCCATGTAGATCTGCCCTGTCACAGGCCCAAAAGCAATGGAGCCAACAGAGGGAAGACTGAAACCTCTGAAGCTGTGAGCTGAAATTAACCTTCTAACTTGATAAGTTGATTGTCTCATTACTATTTGATCTAGTAATGCGAAAGTAACACCGACTATACAACCTCTGCAAAATCCATCAATAAAATATACTCTACATATGTAAAATCAATTTGGTTCCCAGTAAGCAATAATTAGAGAGTGATATTTAAAAAGCTGATGCTATTGACAATACCATAAAAATATTCAGTATCTAGGAAGACACTAATGAGAGATGCATACAACTTCTAGACTATAAAATTTAATGAATATTGAAAAATAACCTAAATAACACATGGATCACAATTATGGACTAGAAGAATGAGTTTGGTAAGGCTATCAATTTTCTTTAATACTGACACATAGACTCAATACATTCCTAACCCAAATACCATCTTTCTTTTGGGGAAGTGTGATGAACTGACTTTAAAATTTATATGAGAATAAAATAGGCCTGAATTCGCCAATATGATATTGTAACAACAAATCTAAAGAATTCACACTATCAGCTATTAGCTATTATTATAAAGTCTCAGTAAATAAAGCAGTATGGTGTTGGTACAAGGATAGAAAAATAGATGGAAGGACTAGAACAAGAAGTTGAGATCCTCACTTACACACGGAGGGACTGTTGATGTACGGCAGAGCGCCACCCACTGCAAGATGAAAGAAATGTCTCCTCAATAAATTGTTCTGAGTCCATGAAATCTGATTTCTATACCACATCATGGACAAATATTAATTCCAGGTCAATTATAGATCTAAGTTTGAAAGATTAAAAATGAATTTCCCCTTTCATGACCTTGAGGTACACATACCTTTCTTAGACAGATTTCCTCCAAAATGTTAAACATAAATGTTTGAAAATTAAACAACCGTAAAATTAAGGAGCAGCAAAAGAGTACGAAAATACACTCCACCAAGTGAGAAAAGTTATTTAGTAGACATTTGTTTGAAACATGTCAATTTTCATAAGTTTTGCTTATAGCTAATGGTCTCTTTTTTTTGGTCCTATTGTTCTTTTTCAGGAACTTTTTTCTTGAAGGATATATACAAAAACATACAAACTGGAAAATGTACCATGAAGTAAACATACCCTTGTAACTACTATTCAGACAAAGAAATAGGCTATAACAAGCCCCTCAGAAGCATCCTTACTATTTCCTTTACCATCATCCCTTCTGCCACCAAAAGGAAACCACTATACTGATTTATAACACCATAGACTAGTTTTTCCTGCTTTAACTTTATCTAAATGGAATGAAGATGGGCTATTGTGCACCTGACTACTTTCACCCATGATTGTATTTGCAAGATCATCCATGTTGCACATATAGCTGAAGGTCCATTTTCATTGCTGTAGAGTATTCCAACATATGATTAGATCCCTATTATGGATGAACATTTTGCTTTATTCTAATTTGGGATATTGTAAACAGGCTACTACTAACATTCTTGTATCTGTCTTTTGACATGTCAATATGTGAATTTTTGTTACTTATATATTTAAATGTAAAATCGTTGTCATAGAGCATGAGTATGACTACCATTATGACAGAACAGCCAATGAATTTTCCAAAGTGCTTGTTGCAGTACCAGTTTTACTTCCATGGGCAGGTGTGAGCATACTAGGTGCTCCACTTATTTCACCAACACTTAATACTGTCAGGGTGTTTTATTTTCTATATTAGATATGCATTTGTGTTAATCTTAGGTCATTTTATATGTTTATTGGCTATTTGAAAATGGAATAGGCCATTATTCTCTAGGATTTTTGTTACTTTTGGAAGTCTTATTAAAAATGTACCAGGCAATTCAAGACTACTTTAAGATGTGATTTCCTTCGGAATTAATGAGATGGTTTCTTGGCTTAAATTTGGACCTGTTTTAAAACCAAGTATACTTTAAATCAGTGTAGTCATTTCTCCCACTTATTCTTACAGTATTTTGTGAAGTTTTATATTTTTACTGTCTAATATAGTCTATCTTTCCTAAAAATCAATGTATTATTTTACATCATCTTTTACTTTTTATTTCCTCCAGTCAGGGGTTCTACTTCTGAATATAGTAGATGCTCAGTGAACGACTGCTGAGCGACCAACATATGGAATTTGTGTGACTTAGACTTTATTTTTGACATTAGAGAATTTATCATGAATATTTAATACTGGGCAGAAAAAATTTAATAGAAGTGAAGCATAGTGCCTATTTCTAATGTTGCAACTTAGGTCATTTTGCTCACATAAATCCCTGAAATAGTATCTAAACATGTCTTAGATGAAGGCTGAAAACAAAAGAATGACCTTTTAAGTAATGGGATGGACCAATTAGATGTTCCCACCTAATCTACAAACTGAGGAAAAACCTTCCTGTCATGGTATAGGTACATTGCTACTACACAAATTTAACCTCTGCTACAAACCATACTGATTTCTACACTATAGCAATTTATATTTAATTAACATATTTGTATTTGCTATTTAATTACTACATGCTTAACTTTTTAGAATAATTTAAATCATGTTTTCTTGCTGCCTTTAAATATAGTTGCTATAACTGAGTAAGTAATTGGAAGAAAGACTGTTTCTTCCTCAACTATTACTAATTTTAGGCTTGTCCAGGATTATGACATTCAATTAAAATTTTATAATTGTGTACATACAAAGACTCCTTTTAAAAATAAGCTTTATTGATTTGCAAAAATTCATCTTTGTTTCTCACTTGGCTTTATAAAATATATCTCTTGTACTTGGGAAGCTGAGACAGAAAGATGGCAGGTTCAAGGACAGAATGCTGTAACTTAGCAAGACCCTGTTTCAAAAATAAGAAAAATAAAAAGGACTGGGGTGTAACTCAGAGGTGTAGTGCCCCCGAGTTGGAGATCCCATACCACACATACGAAAACAACTAACCAAACAAAAAACACACACACACACACACACACACACACACACACACACACACATCTCCCTTTAATCGGATCGTAAGACATTAATTTCTCCAAACAATGATTTAGAGTTTAGAATGGTATAAAAAGACTTTTTTGCTGGGCGTGGTGGTGCATGCTTGTAATCCCAGTACTTGGGAGGCTGAGACTGGAGGATCGGAGGTTCGCGGCCAGCCTCAGCTACTTAGTGAGGCCTTCCTCTTAGTGAGACCCTGTTTCAAAATAAAGAATAAAAAATAGGGCTGGGGGTGTAGCTTGGAGGTAGAATGCCCCTGGGTTCAGTCCCCAGTACCGCAAAATAAATAAATAAATAAATAAAAGACTTTTTTAAAAGAGAAAAAATTTAGTCTTAAATAATCATATCATTTGATCAAAATTATCCTCCTTGAACAAAAACAGATATTGTAGAAGTAAAGTTCATGTACTTTGGAGTTAAAAGCCTAATTCATATTCCACCTTCAATATTCTAACTTTGGGCAAGTTATTTAGCCTCTCTGAGCTTTGGCTTTGACATACATATGATTGAGATACTTGTGCCGATCTCAGAGAATTGTTTTAATGAACAAAAACTACTTGTCCTGCTTGGGACATGAATGCATTAAGATGTGCGCTAAAGATTATATTCTTTTCAATAGAGTAAAAATAAAATTCCTTAAAGTGATCTCTGTCATGCAATATCTCAGACATCTACCACTTCATATTTTTAAATTTTTACTGAAGAAGCTAATCTATATTCAATGTTAAAACTTGACCTGCAACAAGACATCAACACGCATGTCCTAGTGTTCGGGTTCACACTGAGTTTAATTTCAACTCTATGCAAGGAAAAAACCAAACAATGTCCACCTGGCTCCATTAGACCACAAGAGAAATGGCATAAACAGCCACAGCTGCTTCAAATTCACATCCCATGGATTCAGCGAGAACTCCCAAGGAATTAGGAATTGTGTGATGCATTTTAATGAGTGAATATGTAAAGATTATATTAATTAATTGCCCATTGGACTAAGTAATATTCATACCCCAGCAAATGGGTACAAAAGTGAATTACATGCAAATTAATGTAAATAGTTGCACATTGACAAAGGCAGGATGCTCTTTGAAGCAACTATTAGTATTGTTAAGTTTTTAATTATATGTTCAGGCCAAATGTTTCTGTCAGAATAGATATTTGAAATAAAAAAAGGGAATCATTTTGTATACAAAAATGCAGTTAGCAAAGTGGGTTAGGACACATCTGTTCTGTGGAAGATGACTGACAATTTAGCAAAAATTGAGAAACGAACCATGGTAGAGGAGCAGGAGGGAGGTAAGGAGGACAAGAGCTTTATTCTCCATGAGTTGCATTTGATGTGCTTAAGGAGCAGCCTTCAGGATACGCACTGAGGTGTAGCTGCGTCTAGAGCAATAACGAAACATGGGACTGCAGCCAGGCTCGGCGAGGTCCATGCGGCGTCTATGAAACGGAAGGCGGGTGGAAATAGCCTACCACCTTACAGTCCTGCAAGCCTTGGCAATCTTTTTCCTTCATTCTTTTCTTTCATTTGCTTTTTAGGGGTCAAGTAATACTTTCTAACAACTGACATTCTAACATTTGACTCATTCTTTTCAAATTTTAGAAGACATGTCAAGTAGATTACATATATATGTGTGTTTATGTGTGTGTGTGTGTGTGTGTGTGTGTGTGTATGTGTGTAGGTATGTAAATTTTTGCTTTTTTTTCCTTAAAAAATGTGAATACCTACCATAGTTTAAACCTGGGCACTTTTATTTCTTCAGTTAAATAAAGTGGATTATTCTCTTTTACTTCTGTTCTCCATTAAAACAAAGAGAATAATTCAGCATATAATTTTTAAAGGGAAAGGTAATTTTAATTCCAGTAAGTTATTTCAACATGCATTTGTTTTTTCATTGAAAAGCAAACAAAATTTTTGCAGCATAACACACCAACTAAAAAAGAATAAGATTATGTATTTTTGAAAGTATTGCTGCTGAGAAAATGAATTTCAATATTTTTGAATTTATACATAAAACAGAAGGTTATCTTTTGTTTTTTATTATTGCTACTGGGGAGTGAACCCAGGGGGCATTCTACCTCCAAGCTTTACTCCCCAGTCTTTTTTACTTTGAAACAGGGTCTTGCTAAGTTGCTGAGGGTCTCACTAAGTTGCTGAGGCTGTCCTTGAACCTGTGATCCTCCTGTCTCAGCCTCCCAAGTACTGGTGAAGATGACTTTTAACTGACAAAGGTTTAACTATTAAAAAATCAGTTTTTGCCAGGTGCAGTGGTGGATGCCTGTAACCCTAGTACTTGGGAGGCTGACACAGGAAGATCACAGGTTGGAGGCCAGCCTCAGCAACTTAGTGAGGCTATCTGCAACTTAGTGAGACACTGTTTCAAAATTAAAAAACAAATAAATTAACTAAATAGAGCTGGGGATATAGCTCAGAGGTAGAACACCCCTGGATTCATTCCCCAGTAACTAATACACACACACACACACACACACACACACACACACACACACAAGAGTTTTCCGTGTCACCAAACGTTATTGCTGTTTCATAGTGTTTTAAAACTTGCCCCAAATTATTTCTGTAGCTGTGCAAACTACTGTCCTTTGAAATAGGTATTCAAAAATAAACATCCATTTTATTAAGTTTATTAAGTTAACTATTACAGTGCACTACTAGATTTCAAGTGCGAACATTATTATTCCTGTGCTTTATAAATATCGAAGAATAAATTATGAGATATTTGACAGTCTTATTTCAAACATTGTCTTTAAAGGAAAGGATACATTTCCTGTGTCTACGTGCCAGAGGTCTTAAGTGTTTGCTGCCTTGCCAATGTTGATTGAACCCCCCCATGTTGGCTAAAGAGAAGGGCGAGGGTTCATTTTCTGGGGTGACTCACTGTGAATTCTCCAGCGCACATTAGTGTGCATCCATCAACGAAATGGCAGTTTTCTGAAGTGGTCAATGTCTGACATGGACAAAAAGTACACTTCCCTTTGGAGTCCAGTGGCCAGCAAGTAAACTTGACTTTCCTCCTGAGCACAGAGGTGGATAATGTCAGCTTTATACAACATTGTGCAGATCTGCAAATTGCCTTTTTTTTTTTTTTTGGTACTGGGGATTGAACCCTGGACATTCTCCTACCTCCAAGCTACACCCCCAGCCCTATTTTAATTTTTTGAAACAGGGTCTCACTAAGTTTCTGAAGCTGGCCTTAAACCTGTGATCCTCCTGTCCCAGCCTCCCAAGTACTGGGGTTACGGTATGCACCACCACGCCACACTTCTGGTTTACCTTTCTAAGAGCAACTGCTGCCTCTGCTTAGGTCATCTAAGAAACGTGTTCTCTTCATTGCATGAGTTCTCTTCTTTCCCAGAAGAAAGTCTGTTGGAAGTGGCAAGGGCATTTTCCTGCCTTGGGCTCTGAGAGGGGGTCTATTGCTAGGGCCGAGAAAGGAGTCCACAGGAAGGTGCCCTGGGGGAAGTCTTGGACTTTTTGAGAATTCTCGGGGCATGTGAGGCAGCTGAAGAAAGTGCTTGGGGCTCAGCTTGGTGGATCTTGAAGGGAGAGTGAAGAAGTTCACAGAAATTAATGTTGGTGGGGGCAGAGGTCTTGCATGCACCTCGCCCTGATCAGTCTCTCTTGGCACGGATGGCTTCTTCCCTGGCAGGTAGGGGGCTATTTCCTTAATGTCTTTCTTTGGTCTATGGTTAAGGAGTTTTTTTGTTTGTTTGGTTTTTGTCTCGGATAAATGCTCACCAACAGACCTTTTCAGTGGGGCATAGGGCTTGTCAGAAAACTGTCTTCCCTTCTAAAATTTGAAAGGCCTTCCATCACCAGAGCTAATGGGGAGGTGTCATGCTTCTGTCTCTGAAGGAGCAGGGAGCTTTTGCTCTTTGTGGTTCCTGCTTCTGCGAGGCCTTTCTTGTTGTACTGGGGAGCGTGTAGTTGCAGGTGAACCTGGCCTGCACCAGAGGAGGGCAGCCATCCATCCCTGGGAAGCCACATGAGGCTGGAGGACTTTCTTGGCACAAGGCGGTCCAGGTATGTGGAATCCGTGATGCTCAAGGCTTGGCAGGCAGGACCGAGGGCTTCAGAGTGCTCTCCTTGTGGGAGGATGGAGACTAGTCATCAGCATCCTCTTCTCCTCACTGGGGACTCCTCCTCACCACCATCCTCTGATCCCAATGGCCATGGGGACTTTCAAGGTCGTCTTCTCCACAGGACGACTAGCCCCACTGCCATCTTCATGGCCGTCTGTCTTCAGGAAACTGCGGGGCTTGGGGGGCTTGCCTGCAGTTGCTTCTCCTTTCTTCATGCTTGTCAATTTCTTCTTTGATTTTCTGACACTTCTCGCTCTTGCCAGTCTCCCGGCAGGCGCCCAGTTAGTGTACGATTATATATGGATATTTTATTCTTGCTCCTCTTAAAGGAGACTGTTATTCTTTCCACACATATCTGCTATTGTCACAGTAACTTAGAAATAATGAAAATAGCTGGGCATGGTGGCGCATGCTTGTAATCCCAGTACTTGGAAGGCGGAGACCGGAGGATCCGGGTTCGCAGCCAGCCTCAGCTACTTAGTGAGGCCCTCTGCAACTTCATGAGACCTGGTTTCAAAATAAAGTATAAAAAATAGGGCTGGGGGTGTAGCTCAGAGGTAGAATGCCCCTGGGTTCAATCCCGGTACTGCAAAAAAAAAAAAAAGAAATAATGAAAATAGATATTGAAAGTTTTGTTGTTCGGAGTTAAAGGTACCTTTAGTGGAATTATGGGAGTCTATGCCTATTATAAACGTGTGAGTATTATTTACAAATTCCATTCGTTTTTGCTTAGTTACTGGAATGTGTACAGATACTGGAGTAGAGGTAGGGTACTGTTCGGATCCTATTTTCTAGAAAAGCAGCATTTATTTCCTAGTGTTTGCATAAACTGCATCTTTGAATGGCACTCTGGTCTAGAAGTGGCAACAGCACAGGGGCATAGGGGTTATGGGGAATAGTAATGACCTGGGCTAAGTATAGAAATGATCAAATGGCCTGTCTTCCTCATTGTCTCTCAACCCCCAATAAAAGGTACCCTACAGAGGTGAGAGGAGTGGGTTGGGGTCTTGTTAATGAGAAATGAACTAGAAAGGGGAGCTTCGCACTTCTTCCTTGGACAATGACCTTCCGATGACTGAGCCAAATTTCTTGAGTTTTTGCCTGAAATCTTTTTTCTTTGTTTTTTTGGCGGTACCAGGGATTGAACCCAGGGGCATTCTACCTCTGAGCTACACCCCCAGCCCTATTTTTTATTCTTTTTTTTTTTTTGCGGTATTGGGAATTGAACGCAGGGGCGTTCTACCTCCGCGCTACGCCCCCGGCCCTATTTTCTATGCTTTATTTTGAAACCAGGTCTCACGAAGTTGCGGAGGGCCTCACTAAGGAGAGAGAGAGAGAGAGAGAGAGAGAGCGAGAACTGAAACTGGCCGCGAACCCGGATCCTCCGGTCTCCACCTCCCAAAGTACTGGGATTACAAGCGTGCGCCACCACGCCCGGCTTATTCTTTATTTTAAAACAGGGTCTCACTAAGTTGCGGAGGGCCTCACTAAGTAGCTGAGGCTGGCTGTGAACCTGGATCCTCCGTCTCTGCCTCCCAAGTACTGGGATGACAAGCGTGCGCCACCACGCCCGGTGTAATTCTTTCAACACGTATTTTATCAAAGATAATATTTCAAGCTTGCAAAAATAACTTACATGTGCTATAATATATGATAATTATTTCTATGCAAAATAAAACACCATGTTCTGTGGTTTGAATCCTTCTGCTGTTTTACAGTATTCCCGCATCTATACCTATGAAATGGAAATTTATATAATAACTAATACATTCCAGTCTCTAGGCCATGTGACAATGAAAAATGTTTCTATCCATATTTCCAACACATCTCAGAACACTTAAATTCGGGACAAATATGTCTCTACTCATGTTTTCTTTGATTTGTATTATACGTTTTAAAGTATAGTATTTTAAAAAGTTAGTTTCTAGGTCAGGTGATGATTATGATGTCTCATGAACTATAGTTTGAGTAATAACTCTCAGGAGCCTGTCATCTTAAATCTGTTTTGGCTATTGTAATTGCTATTATTTTTTTATTCATTAGTGTAAAACTACCCTTGAAACAAATCATTTATTAAATGTATAGTTGTTAGTCAAATCTTAGTCATTCATCATATCTAGATCTATACTCTAGAATTTAAAACAGAATGGAGATTCTGTTTCTGGTGAGAATGAAGGAAGGTTAGAGTTCTCAGTACATCCATATCCTGGTTAATAAATATGAGCTCTTCTTTCTAATGATCTCACCAGTGAACTGTAATTAAGGAACAAGAGTGTGGTTTTGATTGGTGCTTTCCCAGTCACAGAATTTCAGTTATCTGAAATTCCCTATGACATCTGAAATATCCCTACGACATCCCACTTCCTCCATGTAACTGGAAACCTTCAGTTTTGTTCCCAATTAGGCCTCCTCTGTGAAGCAGTGTATAGAAGTCCACTGTTTAATTTTATTTTTATTATGATAAAAACACTTAACGTCACATCTACCCTCTTGATGAATTTTAAGTAGACATGACAGTACCATTTATTATAGCTATAATATTGTACAGAAGATACCTAGAACTTACTCATTTGTGTATGGCAAAAACCACACACTCATTGGATAGCAACTTTCCATTCCTTACCCCCAACTCCTTGAAACCACCATTCTATTCTCTGTCTCTGTGAAAGCCTGACTATTTAGATTCCTCTTAAAAGTAAGATAAAATCAATATTTGCTTTTCCATGTATGACTTATTTCATTTATCCTAATGTCCTCAAGTTCATCCATTTTATTGCATATGCAGGACTCCCTTCTGTTTGCAGGTTCATTGTGTGTATACACAATGTTTTCTTTATCTATTCATCCAGGGATGGACATTTAGGTTGTTTTGTGAATAACAGTATAATAAAAATGGAAGTGCAGATATCTCTTTGAGATTCTGACTTCAATTCTTTTGGAAACATACATGAAATAGACTTTTTATATCATATAGTATTTGTATTTTTAATTTTTTGAAGAACATGAAATTTTTTCACAGTGATTTCACCATTTTATATTCCTACCAACAGTATACAGAAGTTCAGATTTCTCTACATCCACTGCTAACATTTGTTATCCTTTGGATTTTTTTTTTTTTTTTTTTTTTTTTTTTTTTTTTTTTTTTTTTTTTTTTTTTTTTTTTTTTTTTTTTTTTTTTTTTTTTTTTTTTTTTTTTTTTTTTGGTGATAGGCATCCTGATAGTTATGTTAGCTCACGGTGGTTTTGATTTGCAAAAATTCTTTCCCTTCCCACCCCACCATGAAAACCAGCCTCCCCCACAATCACAGTAACCAAGGACTTGAAGCAGGCCTACATGGTGGAGGAGTGGTATGAACATGAAGTTTGTTTCTGAGCTCACCCAAAGAAGTGCTAAAAATTCGTGAATAGTGTTTTTATAAATGGTTTTTATATTTTCATTAAAATATCAATTATTTTGTCCTCCTCCCAAAAAGTGTCATTATAAGAGAAGTAACCTTAGAAAAAGAAAAAGATCAATTAAGTTGTTTAATCTAAAAAGGTTTAAGAATACCAGTGAGCTTACTAATTGTCTAAGATGTTGTTTCCACTGATACAGAAAGTCACGTGAGACCTCTAAAGCAAAATGGAGCGTGGGGAGATCTCGGTGGCTGTTTGATGGCTGCGAGATGTTGGGACACGTTATTGGAAATAATTGTTTGGGTTTATTTATAATGTTTGTTAACATTATCACTGAAGAAACCACTGTGGTTCTGATGAGAAAGAATGGTAAGTGCTATGGCCCTAACTTCCCAAACGTGACAGATCGATCGTACAGTTCAGAAATTCTTACATCTCTATCTACATTTCAAGCCAAATATGCTATGAAGCAGCTTCCCAAATTGAGCTCACAGGCTCAGGGTGTCAAACCATGTAGTATGTAGTATTACATATTAAAATTTGATATTTTGATATTTTAATTGAACTCTTGTATTTTCCTTCCAAGTACCAAGTAAGCATTCTTTGTTCTCCACACATTACCTTTCGTTTTTCTTTTTCAACTGTTATGTGCAAATTTCAAACCATTTCTCTGCCCCCGCCCTGCTTGACGTATGTCCTCTGCGCTATCATTGTTGATACTGTGCTGTGGGTCCAGTTCCTCTTTCTGCTGAGATTCCATTACTCAGCACTGCCCTCGTCATCCTCTCACTACCTCAACTGAGACTTTTGCATTTGTTCAAATCTTAATGGTCTCCTCCTTCACTGCACTGAGATGCCACCAAGTCATCTTGCAGACTCTATTCAAAGCCTAAATAATACCCAGTATCCCAACTGCCAATATATCACTTATTTGGATAAATAATGATTGTTATGCCCACTGTCATTTGTCTTCTTTGATCTCTCTGTCCCAGCATATTGGTACTTTCAATATATAGGTTTATCTCTATTTTCATTTCTAAATATCATTTTAAATTCCATTTATCTTTCCTTTTTCTCTCACTAATTCACAATAGACATTGAATCTTCAGGTTTAGTGACCCTCCTCCCTAAAGGTAACCTAGAGCATCTATGCTTGTTTTCTTTTATACCGGGGATCAAACCCAGGACCATTCTACCTTTGAGCTACACCCCTGTCCCTTTTTTATTTTTTTTTTATTTTGAAACAGGGTCTCACTAAGTTGCTGAGGGCCTTGCTAAGTTGCTGAGGCTGGCCTCAAACTTGCGATTCTCCCGTCTCAGCCTCCCAAGTACTGGGACTACAGGTGTGGGCCACCAAGCCCGGCTGAGCTATCTACTTTAAATCAAGTACCATGCACCATGGGTAAACTAGAAATACATATGATACCGGACCTATCCTCACAATAATATAGTTTTTGTGGGGATAGAAAACAACTAGTGTAATATACAAGGACAGTGAAGGGTCAAACATTTAATTGTGCATAATATACAGAAACAATTTTTTATGAAATACAAAATTCCTGGTCAAACACACATCCTAAAATATTAATGTTTTTCATGTCACAAAAAAATTAGGAAAGGATTTTATGCTGGTGACATCTGATGCCTGCTGCTCAGATAATTCTCTCAATGATGCTGCACCTGCTGTCCCTGAACTTAAAATCACCTTTTTTTCCTCCTCTTATGTCATAGGGATGCCCAAATAAGGAAGACACCTGAAACTTCCCATCCTGTCCTGCAGTGTCCTGGTGGGACCAAATGAAAAGATTTTGAAAATGTGAGAAGCACATGAAGGAGGGAGGGCTTACAAAACATTTAAGAATAAAGTCCCTTATATAAAGGAAAGAGTGCCAAAGGTATTTAGCAACAGTTGTATTTAAAAGAAATTATACTTACCAAAAATTATACTTTGGATTCTGCTAATTAAGAAAATACACAATTACATTTTCAATATAATCACAGTCAATTTTTAAAATGCATTTATAGTTTATTAACTACAGCATTGCTTTTCATATACTTAAAAATATTAGTCTATGCATGTGAAATTGTAATACTACAGTGCATTAGCTTTGCTGAGTACTAGAACATTGTTGAATGAATACATGGGGAGGTGGCTGTGCTGGGCTCACATTTTTATTCCATATGCCTTGTACAGAATTTGGCCTGTATTATATTAGAATATTTCAAGGATCAGTTGTGGAGCTATTTACTTGTTCCACACAGACCATGCCTGCAGCAACTCATATGCCCTTTCCTCAGCATTTGGTACCAGAACACTACATCACTACTCTAGATATAGTTAGTAACTCAACTCCCAGGAGCATCGGGTGTGCATGAGCAGAATGTATTTTACTTAAAATTAAAAAGAAGTACTGGCATGGTAGCACATGCCTGTAATTCCAATACTTGGGAGGCTGAGACAGGAGAATTGCAGGCTAGAGGCCAGTCTCAGCAACTTAGTGAGATCCTTAGCAACTTAGCAAGACCCTGTTTCAAAATAAAAAATAAAACAGGGCTTGGGGTATATCTTGGAGGTAGAATGCCCTTGGATTCAATCCCCAGTGCCAAAAAGAAAATAAAATGGACTGGGGCTAATTTCATAACTAGAGAAATAAAAGCCCATATATACCATTTATAAAGCCATGTTTCTATTTGGATATTTGCATAATGTAGTCATGAAAATAAATATGAGAATATAGACAATAATATAAACTACAAATACTTTTTTATACTCTAATTCCTAATTTTCTTTCATCTACACACATTAAAATTGTACCATTATTTTTACTGACAAATAAAAATTGTATATAATTATTGTGTGCAACATATTTTATACACACACAGTAGAATGACTTAATTGAGCTAATTAACAGATGGATTATTACCTCACATGCTTATCATTTTTTTTTTTTTTTGGTACCGGGGGTTGAACGCAGGGGCGTTCTACCTCCGCGCTACTCCCCTGGCCCTATTTTTTATACTTTATTTTGAAACCGGGTCTCACGAAGTTGCGGAGGGCTTTACTAAGTAGAGAGAGAGAGAGAGAGACAGGGAGAGACAGACAGACAGGGAAAGAGCTGAGGCTGGCCACGAACCCGGATCCTCCGGTCTCTGCCTCCCAAAGTACTGGGATTACAAGCGTGCGCCACCACGCCCGGCCCCATGCTTATCATTTTTAATGAGAACATTTAAAATTTACTCTTAGCAATTGTCAAGAATACATTATTATGAGCTATAGTCTGTTATTAACTAGAGTCACCATGTTGTACAATAGCTCTCTTAAACTTATTCTTCCTATCAGACTTAAATTTTGAATCTTCTGATAGCATCTCCCATCTTCTGAAAACAACCCTACCTTACCCACACCCCTGGGATCTGGTAACCACTATTCTACTCTTTCTTTCCAGGAGGAGTTCAACTTTTTAGACTCCATATATGAGATCATGACCTATTTGTTTCTGTGTCTGGCTTATCTCATTTAATATAATGTCCTCCAGGTTCATTTATGTTATTGCAACAAACAAGGTTTCCTCTTTTAATGGCTGAATATTCTTTCATTGTGTATGTGTGTGCATGTGTGTGTGCCTGCATGCCTTTATGCCCGTTCCATGCCGTTTTGATTATTATCACATTGGAATATGTTTTTCGTCAGGACATGTGGAACCTCTAATTTTGTTTTTCTTTATCAAGATTGTATTGGTATTCAGTGTACTGTGTGGTTCCATAAGAATTTTAGGATTGTTTTTACTAATGTCTGCAAAAACTGCTATTGGGATTTTGTTAGGGACTGTGTAAAATCTATAGATTTTTTTGGCTAGTATGGGCATTTTGAGAGAATTGTAAGTCTTTTACTCCAAGAACCAGGATGTCTTTCCATTTATTTGTGACTTTTAAAATTTCTTTTCACAGTGTTTTGCTTTCTCATTTATTACTAACCATTCTATTCCTAATTTCTTGATAATATTGTAAGTGGGATTGTTTTCTAAGTTTCTTTTTCAGATAGTTTGTTGTTATTGTATAGAAAAACTACTAATTTCATTATGCTGATTTTTTTTTTTACACTTCGGATTGGACCCAGGGACATTCTGCCTCTGAGCTGCACCCCCAGCCCTATTTTATTTTTTATTTTGAAACAGGATCTCGCTATGTTGCGGAGGGCCTCACTAAGTTGCTGAGACTGGCCATGAACCTGGGATCCTCCTGTCTCAGCCTCCCAAATACTAGGATTACAGGTGTGTGGCACCATGCCCAGCTTGCATGTTGATTTTATATTTTGTAACTTCACTGAATTTATTAGTTCTAAGAGTTTCCTTGCACAATCTTTAGGGCTTTCCATATATAAGGTTGAATCATCTGCAAGCAGATATTTTTACCTCTTCTTTGCTGATTCAGTGCCTTTTGTTTCTTTCACTTGCCTAATTGCTGGGTAAGGACTTTCAGTACTATGTTCAATAGAAGTGGCAAGGGTGGGCATCCTTGCCTTGTTTCTGATCTCAGAAAGAAAGCTTCCTGTTTCTTTACCACTTAAAATGATGATAATTGTGGGCTTTTCATATAGGACTTTAATTACATTGATGTGTGGGTCTTCTTTTTTTTTTGTGGTACTGGGGATTGAACCAAGGGGCGTTCTACCTCCGCGCTACACCCCCGGCCCTATTTTTTATACTTTATTTTGAAACTGGGTCTCACGAAGTTGGGGAGGGCCTCACTAAGTAGAGAGAGAGAAAGAGAGAGAGAGAGAGAGAGGGAGAGAGAGAGAGAGAGAGGGAGAGAGAGAGAGAGAGAGAGAGCTGAGGCTGGCCACAAACCCAGATCCTCTGGTCTCTGCCTCCCAAAGTACTGGGATTACAAGCGTGCGCTACCACGCCCGGCCGGATGTGTGGGCCTTCTATTCCTTGTTTGTTGAGTGTTTTCATCATGGAAGTGTTTTAAACTTTGTTGTGTGCTTTTTCTGCATCTATAAAGACCATCATTTGATTTGTATCATTCATTCTGTTAATATAGTGCATCACATGGATTGATTGTCATATGTTGAACCATCCTTGCATTCCAGAGATAAATTCCACCTTGTCATGATCTACAGATCTTTTAATCTACTGTTGAATTCAGTTTGCTGTCATTTTATGCAGAATAGTTTCTTATAATATCAATTTACACATCATTGGTTGTAATGTCTCACCTTTCATTTCTCATTTGGCTTGAGTCTTTTCTCTTTTTAAAAATTCTATACATAATTCATAAGTGTCATTGATCTTTTTGAAATATTTGCTCCTCCTGTTGAGGAATTTGCCAAAAGTCTTATGGAAGTCCTCTGATGTATGCATAATGAGTCACTATTTTTCTGCTGCTTTAAAAATTCTTTTTCTCTAAATTTGAATAATTTGATTAGAATGTGTCCCAGTGTGGACTTTTCTGGGCTTAACTTAGTGGCAAGCAATTCCTCTCTTGAATATGGATGTCTGTTTCTTCTCCCAGATTTGAGGAGTTCGGTGTCTTTATTTCATTAACTGAACTTCCTGCTACTTTCTCTATACATCTTCTCATTAGAAAACTCTCATAGCTCCCATATTGGTCTACCTAATGGTAGTTCATAAACCCTTAGGCTTTCTTTACTCTTTCTCATTATTGTTTCTTTTTGTTCCTCTCACTGGAGAATTTCAGGGAACCTGTCTTCAAATTCCCAGATTCTTTTTTCTGTTTGTTCAAGTTTAGTGTTGAATTCCTCTAGTGCAATTTTCAATTTAGATATTGCTTTATTAAGCTCCAAATTTTCTGCTTGTTTTTTGTTTATTTGTTTTTGGGGGATTTATTTATTTATTTTTTGTCTATTTGGACTGGGGATTGAACCCAGCATGGTTCATTTGCAAGGCAAGTGCTTTGCCACTGAACTACATTCCAGACCTTATATTTTTATCTCTGTGTTGATATTCTAATTTTGTTCATGCAGCATTTTTCTGAGCTCATTGAGCTTCTTTATGATGGTTCTTTTGATTTCTTTTTGGGTAATTCTTATGTCTTTATTTCTTTAGGGTTAGTTTCTAGAGACTTATTTTATTCCTTAAAACAGGTCAGTTTTCTTGGATTTTTTTATTGGACTTGTAATTTTGGTTGAGATCTTCACATTTAGTTAAAAAACAACCACCTTCCATATCATTAGAGACTAGCTTCATATAGAGAAAGGATTTTGCCAATCAACCCAGAGAGATTGTGGGGAACTCTCAACCTTTTTTTCTGTGCATTAATCTTCTCTGGACCTATGTGTGTAATTTCCCCAGATATAGAGAGTGTTTTGGGATCCATCAGCAGCCTCCACAAAAACTAGAACGTTGGATGTATGCTCCAGCTCTTTCTCTTGCCAGGAGAACCTGGAAATTAAGGGTTTCCTCTTACTCATTCTGTGCTGAGCCAGGGGTATGAACTGTGACAAGTGAGTGCATGCTAGTCCAAACTATTCTCTTTGACTTCGGCATCCCCTAACTTGGCACCATTTTCTATTAACACTTTGATTCAGAAAAGAGTAATACTAGTATGTGGGTATTCCCCAGAGATGTCAGAACACTGGATGCATAAACAGTCCTCTCCTTCTCCAGAGAGAAGCCAGCAGCTGGGATAGTTTTTGTAGATTGGTCTGTGCTATGACAGAAGGAATGACTAAGGTGATTAAGTGCCACAAGTTTCCTTCTGGCTTCAATGCAACTGATTTATACTCAGCTGGTATGCAAGACCCTCTTTACTGGTTTCGTGAATTTTCACAAATGGAATGTTTGTTTATTATTTTTGAGTCAGTGTCTCCATGGGGAGAAGGAAGATTTGGGACCTCCCATTGCTCCATCTTGCTGGATCATGTCCCAGAAATGGATTCATTTTTAATTCTCCCCAAATTTTTAATAAATGATAGAATACATAGCAAATCACTTAAATGGTAATTTTTTGCTTTGTATTTGATAATTTTAAGAAGATATCACAAGGCAGATTGCCTTCTATTGAAACATGATCTTCTATAAATAGCTAGCATCCTCTGTACCCACAGGACTCTACTTATTGCCATTTGGTATGCTTTTCATTTCATTCCATTCTATCTTTCCAATTTCTCCTAAACCTCAGGTGTTTACTTTCTATACTGGTTCATTCTTACTCCTACTCAGGGTTTGACCTTATGCTGCTATTCTTCCTTCTATCTGCCTTTTCCTGCCCCACTTTTCTCTTATATCTTGTACTTTTATTTATTTTCTCCCTGGAGAGTCACCCTGCCACTCTCTAATACATGCCAAAGTGGAACTCAAGCATCACAGCTACAATTCCAATGAAATAGCCAAGGGAGGTATCTCCTTTGAATACATCAGCACTTTCATAGCATCTTTTTGTTTGGGATGCCTACATAGTTAGAATTTTAAACTAAGTGGCCATTTGTCAGGTGCATTTTTATTGAATCAAAGGAAGATTGCGGTACTTTTGACATGTTTGTTTGCAAAGAACAGCTTAAGCCAAAAAAGCATTTATTATTTAACAAGAATCCAGATGAATTCTATCTCAGGTGGAATAAAAAAGACCCAGCCTCTCTCCATTCTTTCATATGGTCCCTCATCCTCAGTTTGTTTATCACAGTGTTACAAAAGGTCTACCTCAACTCTGGGTATCATACTCTGCCATAACTGCATCCAAGTCGGGAAGAGGAGAAAGAGGCCTAAAAAGATCTTCTCTGGGTGCTGTTTTTGTTGTACATAGGGGAAAAAATCTTTCTCTGAGTCCCCCAAGCTGAATATTATTTTTAAAATATTTTATACTTTTATTGGTGCATTGCAATTATACATCCAACTGAGGTATAGAGTGATAAGAATACACGTGCACACAACATGTGGTAGGTAGGAACATTAGGAAGGTAGCAACATTAGGTTGTACCCATTAAAGTTGTTTTGTTGCAAGTAAAATAAATCAACTCTAGCTATGAAAAGAAATAGAAGTACTATGTAAGGATATAAGCATGTCTTATACAGCTAAGAGATAGGACTATATCTGGCCACAGCAAGGGATTGTAATCAGGAAATGGAAAACCATCAAAGCCATCCTTGTGTCTTGAGCTTTTTCCTGCCCATGATTGTTTATGCTCTTCTCCATGTTTGTTCTACCTGTGGACCCTGTTCCTCACATCCCCGCTGCAGTAGTAAAGAACAAATAGTCTTCCTATTTTCATATAAATCATGGCAGAAATGAGCTGAAGCTTCTGAATTCATAGTAGAAATTTTAAGAAAAAATCTGTGTGGCCTTTGAGCAAATGTCCACCCTGACGGAGTCAACAAGGGTCACAATTACAGCACCACAGAGTTCACGCCTCCTGGCCATCTGGTCCTATGTGTTTTAAGAGAAGATCCCTCCCTCCCAAAGTATCTTCTATAAGTAGGAAAGAACCCCCAAAGTCTACTACATTATTAACAAACTAAAGACTAATGCCAGTAATTGTGTTGTTATTCGCTTTTTGTCATTTAAAATATGTAGCCGTGTTTTATCTCATTACACCTGTCTTCCGAAGGAATAACACATTTCTAATAATCCTCTTTTTTATCTTTGGGATTTATGTTTGATGTAAGAGAGGCTATACTCAATAAATATTTTTGAGAAACCGAAGGACTTTTTATCGGAGAACATGTCCATCCAGTGAGGTGCTCTGTATCTCTCCCTAAGTAATTTTCCTTGATCCATAAACCTGTTCCCATGATGCTTCAATGGCTTGACAAAGCCCCCTTTCTTATAGGAATCATTAGTATTCAGATAGCCTAGGGATTAAATCCTGGCTCCTGAAGCATGCCAATAATGTATGGTAGAATATAATTGCTTGCAACTTCCTCATGGGTTGCCACTTTAATGAATTTGGAAATCTCTGGTTTGCCTTACAAGTATGTTATCATAGCACAAAATGGTGTGTGGAATAGTTAATTTAGAAACTACATCTATAAGAAAATAATCATAAGTAAAGCAAAATTAGATTTTAAATTTGGAAATATGCTTGGTACTTTCACATCTCCTTTCTGAGAGCTGCCTTAGCAGCAGTATCCACAAGTAGGTAGGCCTTGATTTAAGGCACAAAAGGCATGATTAAATTACAATGCAACTCAAAATAGCCCTTGATTTCAAGTCTTCTGCTTAACCTCTTGTGAACTCTAATAAATAATGCTTTTGAACAAATGTCATTTAATGCATGTTTCTTTTGTTTATATGGTTCGTCTAAGTCTGATGCTGGTTAAAACGTAATTCATCACAGGGTCCATGTAAATGGATCTAAAATGTTGGTATGGCTGCATTCCATTTCAGACTTAATATGAACGTCTTCAGTGCTCATCATGTCAGAAAATGGCAAGACTCACACCAGCTCAAAGTGAGGTTCAACTTCATCTACATGAATCAGAGCAGAAATCAATAGATGACATGGGTAATAGCCTTGATAAACCTTCCTGTTCCTATCAAAAATACATGTCACTGCAGGAATATATCTAATCGTCAATGAGGCAGATTTATGAGTAATACTTTCCTAAACAGTGGAGTACAGATAAAATTCAGAATTCTGCTTTTCTTTTTTTCATTAAATAAAGAAGCAGCTCTTGTTAAAAGGTTGAATATGTTCTCATCAGGGTGAAAATCCATGTTTGTTCAAAGCATATCCAAATATAAGTTCAAACCATATCACATGATGATGTTATTATTCAAGGAAGATCTATTAAAACAAAAAGGTTGGCCAAATTTTAAAAACTAAATTTCTTCTAGGCTCATAGAGATTACAAATAGTTTCTTCCAATATCTGTAGTTGTGGCAAGTTTTTTTTTAATGGACTCAGATTGTATTTTGACATTTGACAATAGATTATTGCTTGCCTTCTTTTGATAATATGTATTCTTAAAATAGAGAGAAAAGGGAGTTGTGCTATGTTACCACTAGAAGAAACTCTATAGCTATGGGTAGAAAACATGTGGTACAATGGCAAATCGTACAGTGGATTCCTTGAACATTTGATGTGTTTAAGGACTTTGGTCATTAGTTTAACCTGTTCCATCATTTTAAAAGGAATCTTAGAAGTTCTCCCTATTGCAAGCTCAAATTTTCTCCCAATTATTTCAACCCTTTTTTCTTAATACAATCCCACAATAAGTATCAATGTGTTCCTTGTATCTTCTATGCTTTTAATTTAATTGAATTTTTTAAGTTTATTTCAAATGGCAAGGTTTAAAACAATCACAATTATATCTGAGGCTTGATATGGAAACTATTGAAAAGATAGATAACAAGTATTAAATTCATGGAAAATGCAAATCTTTAACCTATCAATTTCTACATTTAACTGAGTTCATCACAAAGAAAACATTCTATTCTATTTACATTTCATGTAGAATGACAAGTGCTTTCATAATCAAATGTTTTTTATCTTACAAACTAGGAATGCATTCATGTAAAATAAACTCTCCTTAATTTATTAGTAAAATATATTAATTTATTGATCAATATAAATTCATTAGGATTCATAATTTGTTTCCAATCCTACCTTAAGGCACAGTAAGAAGATACAATCTCAAAAGTCTACGAATTTCTATCTCTAAATGCAAAGGTTCTCAGAGTTAAAAAAATAACTTGAAAGTTCTCCTTAATCCTCCCATTTTATAGTAAAGCAAACCAAGGCCAAGAAGGTTAAGCTTATTTTGTATGGTCACATAGCAATTAATTAAAGACAGGGATATCATGAAGTTTTCTTTCTTCTGAATAAAGTGTGTTGTTCACCGCATGATAAGTTCTGAATTTTGAAGTTGACATTAAGTCAATGATAATACAAAAATTATCCTATAATAATCACTCAATTATTTTTGCCTTTTATTTTTCATTTTAAACATACTTTTATTTGTGCATTATAATCTCACATCATAATGAAGTTCAGAGTGATAGGGACATACATGTGCACAGCAATTGGCAAGCTTCTCCCCAGCTCCCTCCCCACTCCCTTCCCTTCCCTTCCCTTCCCCATATATAATTTTAAGATTGGCACTTATAATTTCATATATGTACATATCATCAATGGAAGTGTTTCCTTCATTAATTTTCCCTCCTCCCACCCCTCCTATATACCCTCCATTATTCCACTGAGGTTTCTCCTCCTTTATCTAAATTCCTTCTTGTATCCCAATTTCTCTCTAGATTCCACATATGAGAGAAAACATATGATCCTTCACTTTCTGTCACTGGCTAATCTCACTTAGCATGTATTTCTCTAGATCCATCCATTTTCCTGAAAATGACATAATTTTGTTCTTCTTCATTGCTGAATAGAATTCCATTGTTTGTATATTCCATAGTTTTGTAAACCATTCATCTGTTGATGGATACCTAAGCTGGTTCCATAATTTGTCCATTATGAATTGTGCTGTTATAAACATGGATATGCATGTATCACTATAATATTCTGATTTCAGTCCCTTTGGAAAGATATGGAGGAGTGGTACAGCTGGATCATATGGTGGGTCCATTCCCAGTTTTCTTAGGAATCTCCACAGCAGCTGCATTAATTTGCAATCCTGCCAACAGTGTACAAGAGTTCCTATTTCCCCACATCCTCACTAGCATTTATTATTGTTTGTATTTTTGTCTCTTTTCTCTTGAAAAGAGAAACAAGTCATGTTAAGAAGTTTCTAAAATTAATTAAATGATAATTTTTTCTTATCTTTAATAATGCTTGTAAACCCCTGTTTTCAATGAACATCACATATTGTAATTTTGCCTCTATTATTTATGATATAGTTAGGATGGACATTTTATGTTTTTATAATTACTTTTATTCCCCAGTTTATAATTGTTATAAATATTATGAATTCAACTAGCTATCACATAACTATGTACAATTTTATGTGTCAATTAAATCTTTTAAAGATTTAAACTTGTAATTTGCATAATTCCGTGCATAATTATTTTAAAAACTTGTTGAGCCAGAATTTAGTTCTTTTTATTAATAAAATATCTGAAAATTCCTTCAATCAACAATTGGTTCTTTGTTAGTCTTATAAAGTTCTTCTCAAAGTCTTCCTAAATATTTATTTCCACCTGAACTTCCAAAAAATGAGATAATTCTTCAATAAATGAAGCAGCTAATAAACATTATTTAACAAATTTTAAAAGATCATTAAAAATTAAAAGACATAAGTACAAACATAATAATAAACGTGTGAGAAATCGAGTCTACATCAAGTATAATAGCTGAACAACATATAAAGATGTATAATACCAGGCAGCCAGGACAAGGTAATATCATGGATTAAAATACCAATAATGGTATAACCAAAAAGCGACAACAACAGCAAAATCAAGAAATCCCTCTTGAATCTATTCTGCCCTCCAAACACTTCACATTTCTGTTTTTGAATTCCAAAACAGATGGGAAGAATTAAAGACTTGCGTGTATAGGTGTTTCTAATTCCTCTCTCTCTCTTTCTCTCTGTTCTCTTTGAATCCACTCTACTTATCCGCACACCTCAACCCCCATTACTACATCAAAAATGCTTTCCTTATGGTCATTAATGATCTCCAAGATGCTAAATTCTGTGGTCAGTTCTCATTCTTCATCTCCTTTGACTTGTCAGTAGCATTTGAACTGAATCAACTCTCCTTGAAACACTAATTTCTTGGCTCCCTCAGATTTCTTCTTCACTCAGTCTTCTTTCAGTCTCTTTCTTCTTCTCAGTCTCTTCTCCTTGTCTTTGTCACATTTATTGGAATACTCCTTGTTTCAGGAGTTGGGTGTTTTTTTCTTCTTTATTTATATTCACATATGTGGTGGCCTCCTACAGCTTGTTATTTTAAATATCAAGTACTTGATGACATTTCCTAAGTATGTATCTTTAGCCTGAATTTCCCTATCAAACCTCACTGTCACATATTAAAGTATCTGTTTAGATTCTCCATTTGGATATCTAATAAACACATAATACTCAAATATTTGAAAATAATTTTTTTTTTGCGGTACTGGGGATTGAACCCAGGGGCATTCTACCTCCGAGCTATACCCCCGGCCCTATTTTTTATACTTTACTTTGAAACCAGGTCTCACGAAGTTGCGGAGGGCCTCACTAAGTAGCTGAGGCTGGCCGCAAACCCGGATCCTCAGGTCTCCACCTCCCAAGTACTGGGATTACAAGCGTGCGCCACCATGCCCAGCTGAAAATAAAATTTTAATATTCTTGGATTTGGGTCAAGTCCAAGGTTCTACTTGTTTAGTTAAAGCAACATTTTGAGGGATATCCTTGAGATTTCTCTCTCTCATCACTCCTCATAACCTATTTGTCAATAACTCTCACTGGCTGTGCCTCTAAAATATCCACGTTATGATAGTTCTCATGATCTCTGTTGCTCCCAGCGTGGGCTCTCTTTTATACTACCACAATAGTCTACAAAGTACTTCCAGGTTTCCACCCATTGTCTTAGCTCATGTTCCCTTAAAACCTTCAAGTAGATGTAGTTTATTTGGGAGGTGTCCCCATGAAACACTGCTGGGAAATGGAGAAAGTGAAGATAAGAGAAAATTAATAATTCCCAGAGAAGGTGGTCTAGGTGACAGTGTACAACACATACTCTAGGAGTGTAAGAGCCAGGGCATTTACCGGCAGGATAACAGGAATCAAATAGCTGTGGGTGCTCCTGGAGGTGTCTGGGTCCCTTCCAGCCTGATGAACATGTGGCCAATTTAGGCTCCCATGGCCTTTATAAGAGGGCATAGAAAAAGCTTTTATGCAAAAAGTCACAGGAGTTGTCAATTAGAAGTTAGGCTGGCCTGTTAAGCACTGAACAGTTAAGGGTACAGTCATTATAGGATCCAATACACACCTTTTGGGTCCATTTTCTATCCAGCAACAGAGTCATCCTGTAAAATGTAAACCACATTATGTCACTTTTTGGCTCAAATGCTTCAAATACATCCACATCTCACTTGGAGAAAAAAAAATACTTACAATCACTTACAAGCCACCATGCCCAGTTGAATATTCTTTCTAAATCGGTGTTTATAATATTTTTCAAAAAAGTGAAATATTTTTAAAGCAACTCTGATGTAGAATCAGATGTGTAGTGCTGGATTGGGTATGTAACTCAGTGGTAGGGTGCTTGTTTAGCATGTGCAAGGCCCTGGGTTTCCTCCTCAGCATCATATATATAATTGAGCTGCTGAGGCTCAAGTGCAGTGT
>PVJS01023733.1:0-29321 GCA_004027185.1 Glis glis
ACCACCTCGATCCCCCGATCCCCAGACGATAGATCCAATTCAGACTTCTCTCCTGAAAGGCAGAGGTACACGTTCAGCACCGTTTCTGGCAGGGGACTTCTTCCAATGAAAACCCCCACAGTGGGCTGTCTCCCCTCATTTCATTTTTCTAAGGGGGCAAATGGCTCTTTTAGAAAATAATAAAATGCAATGTGTGTGATTTACTTTTCTGATCTCTTTTGAGAAATAGATGATAAATATCTTCTAAAAGTGTGTTCTTAACTCCAGAACCACTCTTTTTGCATAAATACCTCATCGGGCAGCTTTCTAAGTGTTATTTTCCTGAGCCTCTCTTGGCACCTTCGTTGAATCTTCTGGAAGACTTGTTGGGGAAACTTTAGTGAGGGTACTTTTTTCTATTTTTCTTCTGTTTTTGGAGGCATACACATTATGCATAACCAAAACAATGGCTCAATTGTGTTTTAACTTTGTATTTTGATTGTTGAGGGGAAAAAAAAAGTACCGATGTGTATGTGGCTGTTTGTAGTGAATTCATTGCGGAATGAGGTTGTCCGCGTCCTTAACAAGCCCAGGGGCGGAGGCGCTCTCTCTGACCCCCTCCTCCAAGAGCAGTAGAGAATTTAAGCACAAGCCTATTTGTGAAAGAATATTTTGCTTAAGTGTAATTCACTTTAGTCTTGGAATTCCTTCCCAAACGTCAGGTGTTCTTTTAGCTTCCAAACTAGCATATGTATATCCATTAGTCTGACAGATCGCCTGAGCTCCATTAAGGGGTGTGGTGTTAAGCTTTCATTTCTCTCCTGCTGGGAGAAGTGGGGGTTCATGTGTCATTCCAGTATCTCACATACTCACATGGGGCAGGGGGGAGGGGGAAACGGGGAACTATAGCAATATTTAAAGATGCTTTGGAAAACAACCGTGAATACATCAGCACCACGACATCTACAATGACTTGCTATTGGCCCTCGGACACATTTAAGAGAAAGAGATTGTGGCTCTTTTTTCTTAAATGACATACACATAGACAGTTATTTTTAATCCTCCTATAATTGTCTTTTACCATTATCTATTACTATGTGGAAAGGGTTTGCATCATAGATTTTTCCCAGCCTTATACCACAGGCTCCTATTCCCCTCCCCCCTCTCTCAAATCAGTATACCTTCAAGAGTTCTTTGGCAAGGCCGTCTATCTGAAACTAAAAATGAACCAAAATCCACATTTAGATGGTGGTTAGAGAAAACCACAGCCACGAAAACTGACAGGTTTCAGTCTTGGGGCTGAGTTTTTAAGAAGGAATGGGTCCAAGGCCTTTCCCATGAATGGGTTTTTCTTGTAGAGGTGGTCAACATGTCTCGTGCTTGCTAGCCACAGCAGTTGCCACCACGGGGCATTGAATGGTGTCTCTGCCCGAGAGACAGCGTTAGGCAGTGGTAGAGTCAAAACCATGCGAATGGCTTTGTGCCCGGCTCAGAGTCCAGCACGCCAGATCCGCTCAGCACCAAGTTCTGCTATCCAGTTCCAATGATCCCACGGGGGGCGGAGCCTCTCTCGGGAGGGCTCTCTGAGGAGGAATCAGAGTTCCATACAAGTGAGCTACACGAGAGGGTTTTCCAAATGGGATCAGATTAAATTCGATGTGATTTCTCTTTTCCCTTTCAACTTAATTCAGGTTGGGACTTGTTTCTTTCTGGTGGATCACAGCTGCCCAGATGTTGCAACTTTATGTTTCTATAGAGAAGTATTTTTCGTTTATTCTTCAGGATTATTATTATTATTATTGCCACCAAAAGAAAACATTGGAACTCTGTGTCCCCTCTCAATTGTGACTTACCAGTGTTGACAGTTCAGTTCTTTAGTGTTGTAGGTCCCAGCCCACCAATACTATATCAAACACTGTTATGCACACGATGCAGCACTGTGATCTAATTTAAATAATACTTTTTTATTATTTATACTACTATATATAATATACATCAACACTTTTGCTATATAACCTAAGTGATAAACCCCTTTTAGTTACCTGCCAAACTCCGGACTTTGCTTTATATTGCAATTAACACAGTTACAAAGTTGTAATGGTGTCTCTCTCTCTCTCTTTTTTTTTTTCCCTTCGTAACGGAATGTGTAAATCTAAGTATATACATTGTGTGGTGTTCCTGTTTCTTGGGATTTCATGAGGATTTACACACGGCATTCAGTGTTCTATATAGACCTACCTACCTTTGTGAATTCATCTGTTAACCCCTCTTCTCTTGAGAGCGCGCCGGCCATGGCGGCCAACTCCTTGTATCTTCTCTCCTGCTGGGTATTCTTGAATTAAGCACAGACTCGTCAGCTCGGTTGCTTTATCATGAATGATGTGTGTGACCTTGGCATTTTTCCACAGTTCCACAAACAAGTGCTAGCTTCACTGACCAAAAATTAAGGAAGGAGGAAAAAAAAAAACACCATTTTTTAAAATGATCCATCTTGTCACGACCGAAACCGATGTGTGTATGGTGCTGCATCTTGCTGCCGGTGTGGAAAGATCATTTCTGACTTCCTGTGAGATGCTCCCAAGGGCCCGTCCCGGTGTCCCATTAGCGCTGAAAACAAGACTCTCTATTTGGGATACATACGGCAGTGTTATTTTCCCACTGTGTTTGATTTGCAAAAGCAGAGAACAGCCTTCTCTACCTTTTGCAAATAGTTGATATTCCATATTGGATTCTCAAAGACTTCGATATGGTGAACGTGTCCAACCTAGAAATTGTATTTTATCCTTTCATGACTGTGGCCTGAGTCCCTGTCCCTCTCCCCCCTTTTTTTTTTAAAGGCAACGTAGCACATTTTCAGTTCATGACCGCATCACCGTTTCTTGAGTATGTATGTCCAGGCCATCCGAGCTGGTAGCTGACCCAGTAACCGGTTTCCTGGTGTCCTTCACACTCGCTCCTTACACTGCCATGGTGTCAGTCGGGGGAGAGCACCCGCGTGTGTCTGGGAAGCATATACACTTGTACATTTTTTTATACTCGGATTCTGTAACATTTCTCAGTTTTGTTCTTGTTTTACAGAAAATTTAAAAATAATAATAATAATAAACCAGTGATAAAGCAATCAAGACCAAGAGGTTTACGATTGAAGCTGAGGGTCATCTGACCTTGGCTGGCCAACAGACCTCCACGGCCAAATTAATTCACAAGAGTAATAATGTTTCAGAAGCCAATTTTTTTTCTGTATTTTCTGTATGAAACTGCCAATATCATGAATAGAAAGGGAGAAACCATGAAGGAGAAGGAAATTTGCTGTTCAGTTGCATTTGCGTTAACCGACAGAAGCAGTATGGAGACAGGCGCAGTCAGCCGAACGCTAGGGACTTGCTGGTGTAGCTTTGGAGGCGTCCATACTTGCATTTGCATTCTTCATATGTAATCATATTGCCAAAGACAAACTATTTCATCATTTATTGTAAATAACACTTTCCCCCAGACCTACCATAAAGTTTCTGTGATGTATTGTCTTCCAGTTGCAATAAAAATTACTGAGTTGCATCAATTGAAGAGAAGCAGCGTGGAGTGTGGTGTGCGCTGCGTCTCCGTGTGCAAAAGCTGAGCAGTAAAGTCATTTCTGTTTCTGACCTGCAGGGCGGGTGCAGCTTTTTGCAGTCTGGCTTTAGAGCCTCAGCTGCACTTAACTGTACCCATCTTCACACGTCCTTTCCATTGGTGGAAAACCACATGGCTAGGCGCCCCTGTGGGTCTCGAGAGAATTCCAGCTCTGGTGTGAAGAGCTGTTGGACAACGGGCCTCCCACCACAGCCCTTAGAACTTGTGGTTGAGATGGAAGTTGTCCAATAATAAACTGAAATTGTACTTCTGGAGCCTGACAGCCTATCCTAAGACCTGAGGGTTTCTAGGGATGATACTCCATCCGTTAGAGTTTGACCTTCCAGGATTTATCCCATTACCACTTAAGTACCTGCCCCAAGCCCACAGCATACACATATCCTGTCTTGGGCTGTTTTCTGTTGCTATGACAAAATGCCTGCAGCTGGGTACTTTATGAAGTGAAGAGGTTGGTTTGGCTCTTGATTCTGGTGGCTGAAGAGTCCAAACAGTATGGTACCAGCCTTCTGGCAAGGGCCCCCTGTCTGCATCACAATATTTTGGAGAAACTATGGAACCTGTGTGCAGGAGGGGGACATCATATGGCGAGACAGGAAGCAAGAGACCAGGGCCAGGCTTGCTGTTTATAACCCACTCTCCTGGGAACTAACCGGGTCCCACAAGAGCAACACTAATGTCTGCCCATAATTACCTTCCACTGAGTATCTCTTCTTAAAGACTCCACCATCTCAACCCCAACCACATCCACACCATAGCATACACACCCCAAGGCCAGTTTGAACAAGCAGTAGATCACTGGGCACCAGTCACCTTGTTGGAAGAAGAGAAAGATGTTTTCGAGAGATTTTCTGGTTCTGAGGGATGGTTTTGTTCTTTAATTTTTTTTTTTTTTTGTGGTACCGGGGATTGAACTCAGTGGCGTTCTACCTCCGCGCTACACCCCCGGCCCTATTTTTTATACTTTATTTTGAAACCGGGTCTCACAAAGTTGCAGAGGGCCTCACTAGAGGGAGAGAGAGAGAGATAGAGACAGCTGAGGCTGGCCGCGAACCCGGATCCTCCGGTCTCCGCCTCCCAAAGTACTGGGATTACAAGCGTGCGCCACCACGCCCGGCATGGTTTTGTTCTTTAGTGTGCCCTGCCTGCAGGACTTACCAGCAGCTAACCCTAGTAGGACAGGCCTTGGTCACTACCCCCCAGCGAAGCCCCTGCCCACTAGTGTCTTTGTCCTCTAGGGCACACAGCCTGTACCTCCATCTCCTGTCTTGCAATCACAATATCATCATCGGGTCACAGGCCTGTCTGTCCTGGTGAGCACAGTGGCCCAAGTCATCCCTGCAAGGCTTCTGTGGCGCTCACTCAGAGTCCTCTGTGCCACATTCTCAAAATCACCTTCCCAGCTGCGCTCTGCCCTCCCTCGATGACCAATCAGCGTTTGAGGAGACTTGATGGGAGGAAGAGCTGACGTCATTCAGAGCCAGACCTGATGAATCGGGTAATTGGCCAGATGGAGCTCAGAGCACACATGAGGGGTGGCCACCAGGACACTGGACATGGCACCGTTTCCAGAGAGCGCCGCTCAAAGCAGCTGCAGACCTGCTTAGAGTACCAGAGTGCCCGAGGGAACGCTGAGGAACCATGGCATTGTCTCTCCTGTGAGTGTTCAGAGCAGTGGGGTCCCCTGGAGTGTAGACCGGTGCTGATGCTGAGCCTGGAGGGTGGAGGGGAGGGATGCTGTTGCCCCATTCAGTTCCTCTCCTGCCTGCTCCACCTGATGAAAGGCTTCCTGACCAAGAAATCACATCCTTCTAGAAAGTTCTGAATAGATGAGGGCATGTTCAGAGGGGGCCTGACGGGAGGAGGAGGCTTTTGCTGCAGAGGTGAAAGCTCGTGATCTGTCGCCCTACTTCTTAAATCCCCTAGAAATAAAATGGCCCTACATCTGGTCAAACCTAAGTGTTTTGACCTTTTTTTTTTCCTTTTCTTTCCCTTTTCCATTGATTGGGATTAAAAAAAAAAAAAAAGAGCTGGACACAGGACTTTTTCTTTTTTCTTTCTTTTTAATTTATTATTATTATTATTATTATCATTATTTTGTGGTACTGGGGATTGAACCCAGGGGCATTCTACTCCGGGCTACACCCCCAGCCCTATTTTTTATTCTTTATTTTGAAATGGGGTCTTGCTAAGTTGCGGAGGGCCTCACTAAGTAGCTGAGGCTGGCCGTGAACCTGGATCCTCTGGTCTCAGCCTCCCAAGTACTGGGATTACAAGCGTGTGCGACCACGCTCAGCTTCTTTATTTATTTTTAGTAGTGGGAATTGAACCCAGGGGTGTACTACCTCTCAGCTACGCCCCCAGCCCTCTTTCATGTTTTATTTTGAAACGGCATCTCGCTAAGTTGCTGAAGGTCTCACTAAGTTGTGGTGGCTGTCCTTGAACCTGCAATCCTCCCATCTCAGCCTTCCAAGTACTGAGATTATAGATGGGTGCCACCACGCTCAGCTAGGGACGATTTTTTAAAAGACTCAAATATAAGTGAATAAATCAGTGTGTTCCACATTCGCCCCTTTGGGTGGTGTGAGTAAACCTTCCAGAGCAGCATGTTTGAATAACGCTCGTAGCAGTTGTACGTGAATTTGAAATCATTCTTGGGCATTTTTGGAAAAACTATCCTTAATGACTTGAGAACTGTTTTTACGTTACTCCATAACAAAGTACTTTTGGAGTACATGGCTAAATCTCCCTCAAATACAGCAATTTATTTTAGAGAGGGATTAAGAGTTCTACTTTTTTCCCCATCTGCTACACATTTGAAGCTTTCTAAAAATATATAATATGGGGAAGTACCAAATGATGGAGAAAGTCTGAAAATAAGATCGTGGCTGATTTTGTAATCCCTCTGGAGTACAGTTCCTTCATTAAATCAGCCCATTCGGTTCACATGAAACTAGGTTTCTATTTCAACAATAAATGTACACACACACATATACTATACATGTATAGTATAATATATATATATAGTGAGGGGAGGTACTGGGGATTGAACCCAAGGGCATTCTACCCCTGAACTACATCCCCAGCCTTTTTTTATTTTGAAACAGGGTCTCACTAAGTTGCTGAGACTGGCCTCGAACCTGCAATCCTCCTGTTTCAGCCTCCCAAGCACTGGTATTACAGGCATGTGCCACCACACCAGGCTAACAATAAATATTTAAAAAACAAAGCTGGAAGAGAAATTAGAGACCATTAAGTCCAAGCTCCCCAATTTAAAGACCAGGTATCTGAGGTGCAGAAAAGGTATCTGCCCAGAATAACAAAGCTAACTAGTAGCAGAGTTGGATGTATGTAAGGTTTTTTCTTTTATTTTGTTTCATTTTTGTGTGTGTGTGAGTCTGTGTGTGTGTGTGTGTGTGTGTGTGTGTGTGTGTCACTGGAGATTGAACCCAGGGGCATTCTACCTCTGAGCTACACCCCCAGCCCTATTTTTTATTCTTTATTTTGAAACAGGGTCTCACTAGGTTGTGGAGGGCCTCACTAAGTAGCTAAGGCTGACTGTGAACCTACATCCTCCCGTCTCAGCCTCCCAAGTACTGGGATTACAAGCGTACGCCACCACACCTGGCTTCAGTGTGTTAGTCTAATCGCTGGATTGGTAGGCTGTCATGGATAGCAATTCCCTGTCACCTACCCACTTAACATAACATCCTATGCATTTTGCATATAGCTGTAGTAAAAATGACTTTTAAAATGACACACAACTGTCACCTTACTTTTTAATGTTTAAGTTGCTTCCAGTTTCTGTATATAAATAACACAACAATGAGCCATACATGGAGAAAGTCCATTTATGTCTTGGCTTTTGCTCAGATAGCCCATTGGACTATTGGAACGAAACTGTTCATACACGGGCTTTTTAAAAAGCACTAGAACCAATAGCAATGACTGTAAGTCCCAATTCCATTGGACTTACCAGCATTGGGTATTATTTTCCTCTTTAATTTCTTTTCTGTTAAAAAAATAATACTTGCCGGGCGTGGTGGTGCACACTTGTAATCCCAGTACTTGGGAAGCTGAGACCGGAAGATCCGGGTTCACGGCCAGCCTCAGCTACTTGGTGAGGCCCTCCACAACTTAGTGAGACCCTGTTTCAAAATAAAAGAATTAAAAACTAAGTCTGGGGGTGTAGCTCGGAGGTAGAATGCCCCTGGGTTCAATCCCCAGTACCAAATAATAATAATAATAATACTTGCTGCTCTTTTAACTCTGATTCAATCACAAGCAAAGTTAACTTATTTTCCACATATTTGCGGGCCATTATTCGCTCTTTTCTGAATCGTCAGTACTGACTCTCTGATTGTCAAGAAGAGGAAAATCAGACTCATAGACGTCTTTCTACGATGGCCCTGGTGCTAGGATGACCAAACACATCGCCTGCCTAGATGGGCCTTTCATCCTCAGACACTTCTAATTGTTCTTACATGGAGACAAAAATCTCATTCCCTAAACCTTTTACCTGAAAGTTTTTGGAGTAGCCTTTAAAAAAACAGACAAATCATCTTGCACTTGGCAACCATTTATGTTTGAAAACAGCAGTAACTGTTTCCCCAATCTGCTTCCAAAATAAATATTCCCCGTTTTGCCTGCTGTTTCTCTCTTCTGGACATGTTCCGGTTTGTAATGAGAATGGTGAACTGAATACAGAGCTCCAGCTACATTTTAAGGGTGAAAAACAGTCACCTCCCCCATTTTAGAGCCTCTACATCTACTTAGGTGACCAAACCACTGATTCCCATCGAACTCACTTTTAATTAAAACAGCAAAGTCCTAGCTAATGGTGTTCTTTGCCAGATATTCATTTGGGATCATAGTGTAGGAGTTTCTATCTATCTCTATTAAACATCACCTTAAATTTAGCCCATTGTTCTAAGCCAATCCAGATTGGCAGTGGGGTAAGGGTGTGCAGGGCCTGATTTTGTCATCCAAAATATTTGCTGTCCAAATTAGTCCATTTTCTGTTGCTAAAAACACAGTACCACCCACGGGTAAGTGATAAAGGAAGTTTTGGGGGCTCACAAGTCTGATTCAAGGTCAAGGGGCCACATCTGGTGATGACCTTGGGCTAGCAGAGTCTTGAGTAGACCTTGGATCAGATTTGAGAGTCAAAATTAACCTCCCAAGGGGCATCACCTTGCAAAACCCAGGGAGCACACACATTTCATGTCAGTCAGCACCCTTTGATCATTCAGCTAGACGTGCACGCACTTGGAGTTTTGAATATACAGGCTACTCTTATTTCTCCATCCAATCAAAAATTTGTCCAAAAAAAAGAAACCTGGATCTCCACGACCAAGTCCATAGTCTTCCTTCATAAAAAAGGAAATGGCCCGTTATGGTGGCACACACCTGTAATCCCAGTACTTGCGATGCTGAGCCAGGAAGAATGCAAGTTTGAAGGAATTTACCAAGACTCTCAGCAACCTAGCGAGACCCTGTTTCAAAACAAAAAATAAAAAGGGCTGTGGATGTAGCTCAGAGGTAGAATGCTCCTGGGTTCAATCCTCAGTACCAAATTAAAAAAAAAAAAAAGGAAATAAGAACTCTTTCTGAATGATGCAAGTTTGAAATTAGGCAGTGTAGCCAGGTGTGGTGGCACACGCCTATAATCCCAGTACTTGGGAGGCTGTGACAGAAGGATCACAGGTTCGAGGACAGCCTGAGCAATTTAGGGAGACTCTCAGCAACCTAGCAAACCCTGTTTCAAAACAAAAAATAAAACAGACTGGGAGTGTAGCTCAGAGGTAGAATATCCCTGGGTTCAACCCCCAGTACCCACTCCCTGAAAAAAAGAAGACAAGAAAAAGAAATTAGGCAATGAAAAAAAATGAAGTTTCACTTACTGTGAAAAACTTGAACTCGTGTAAATCCTACTTTATTCCCATAGGGGAATTAGTCTTGATGTATGCAGGTATTAAATTAAATGAGTTTTTAAGGAATATATCCCCCACATAAAAAGAAACCACCATTCATTCATTCACTCATTCATTCATTCACTACTTTAGCCCCAGCTGGCTTCCATGCGAAGAGCTTACGAACCATTCTTGTAATAATGCTCAGTCCAGCGTTCCCGCCCGGGGTGGCATTGAGTCCCCCGCCCGCAGCGTGCAAACGCCTTCTCCCACTCACTGCTAGAAGTTGGAGCGCGATGCTCGGTAGTATTCCTTCACTCTACGTGCAGTTTCTATTTAGAGGACTGCCATATCTAGCATGTCGTTAGCCTCTAAATATAGTTAAATGCACTTGAAATAATTGGCTTCCTTAAAAAAAAAGAAAACTCTGAAGTTGATCGTGGTTACTTCTAGTACCTATTTATTTTTAAACACTTGGCCCTTTATCCAGCACGGCATATATATTTAAGCATCCAGAGCTTCAATAATCTGAAAACGCTGTCCAAATACAGAAAAGGATTGAGAAAATTATAATAAAAAAGAAGCAGGTTGAGAAATAGTTTTTAATGGTTTTAACTTTATCTTTTTGTGGGACTGGGGACTAAACTCAGGGCCTTGAACTTTCTAGGCAAGCACTCTACCACTAAGCTACACCCCAGCCCTTTTTTTAAATTTTTATTTTTTAAGACCGGGTCTTGCTAAGTTGCCTAGGCCAGCCTCCAACCTGCAATCCTCCTGTCTCAGCCTCCCAAGTAACAGGGATTATGGGCATGTGCCACCATGCCCAACAGATAAAGTTTCTGTATTTAGTTTTATTTTTTAATTTTTTGTGGCACTAAGGATTAAACCCAGGGGCATTCTACCTCTGAGCTACACCTCCAACCCTGGTTTATTTTTTTTATTTTGAAACAGGGTCTCACTAAGTTGCGCAGGGCCTTGTTAAGTTGCTGAGGCTGGCCGCGAACCTGCAGTCCTCCTGTTTCAGCCTCCCAAATCCTGGGATTACAAGCGTGCACCACCACGCCCAGCCCTGAAGTTTTTAAATAGATGCCTTTCTTCATAATTATAATCAACCTTCTTTTGTTGTTATCACTGTTGTTTTTCAGCAAGTGTTGCGTGCTGATCCTGATAGGTGCTGGGGTGCAAATAAAAAACCTGGCTCCTGCCTTCAGGCAGGATCACGTCCAAATATCCAGCGGTGCCAATTAACGAGTCTCTCAGTAGCAGCTGGTGTGTCATTTCTCAAAATTCTCAGTAGTCGTGGGTCTTTTCTCAATCGAAGAATGTGGGTTGCCAAGATCAGTTCAGCCTTTTTCTCCCTCTCCCTCCAGTCTCTCCCTTCTCACCCTTGTCAGCTAATAAGGAGTCCCAAGCCGGGCATGGTGGTGCACGCTTGTAATCCCAGTACTTGGGAGGCTGAGACAGGAGGATCCGGGTTCGCGGCCAGCCTCAGCTACTTAGTGAGGCCCTCCGCAACTTATTGAGACCCTGTTTCAAAATAAAGAATAAAAATAGAGCTGGGGGTGGAGCTCGGAGGTAGAATGCCCTGGGTTCAATCCCTGGTACCACAAAACAAACAAAACAAGTAAGGAGTTCCAGAAGAATCTGTTGCATTGGCAGACACAGCCATCCCTCCCACAGATGCTTGAACTCACCTGGCTGCCTGGCACCTGTTCTGTGATTTAAAAAAATAAATAAAAGACTTTGGGGCATTTCTTCTTTTCTGCACAATGCTTGAGATTCTCAACCTGTAAACAAGCATTTGTCCGCCATCCCTGCTCCTCTTCCTGATTTTTCTCCCCATCACCTGCCCATCATCACTCATAATAACTCTCCCACCACCATTACAGATGATCAAGGGTGGGCAGAGAGATGCACGAAGCGTTCTGTTGTTTATTGGGCTGAGATTTGCTGGCAACGTGTATTCACTGAACACACTACCACAAATCTACGAGTATTCCTCATGTCCCAGCTCCTGTCTGCAGGCAGACAGTGGCTACAAGTTCTGCTCTGAGTTCATGCGCATGCATTTGTGCATGCTGACTAACGAGTAGTCTCGCTGCATAATACGAAAGGCATAACTTCTTGATGCTTAATCCTTTCTCAAAAGGCTGAAGCAGGAGGATCGCAAGTTCAAGACCAGCCTCTGCAATTTAGCAAGATCTTATCTCAAGATTAAAAAAATAATAATAAATGTCATTCAGTGGTAGAGTGCCCCAGTTTCAATCCCCAGTACTACCCAAAATACATAATTCATAAATAAAATAAACAATCTAAGCCAGGTGTGGTGGTTCACACTTGTAATTCCAGTACTTGGGAGGCTGAGACAGGAGGATCGCAGGTTCGTGGCTAGCTTCAGCAACTTAGTGAGGCCCTCTGCAACTTAGTGAGACCCTGTTTCAAAATAAAATAATAAAATAGGACTGGGGGTGTAGCTCAGAGGTAGAATGCCTCTGGGTTCAATCCCCAGCACCACCAATAAATAAATAAACAAACAATCGAGTAGGAAGGATTACAGGCATGCACCACTGTGCCTGGCTAGGCCATTCTTTACAGACTGAAATTTTGATCTAACCCATCAGCCCCATTAACAGGGAACTACTCTATGTTTTCCATCTTTGCTGGCAATAACTAATCCGTTGGGAGTGAAAGGGTCAATTGACAACTGAGAAAAATTCAGGAGAGATATATACTTCACACCTGAGTTAACCTTCTTATACTGCAGGGGTAGAAGTTCTCCTCTCTATCTGACTTATAACTTAATATTAACACACACATACTGTACACACAATTAGCCTTTAGTGTGCATGTGGTGCTGTCAGGAAGCCCAACCTGCCCATCCCATCCAAGTCCTCCGAGAGCCCCCAAGTCATCCTGCATCTCTCCTACCCTGTCAGCTCCTCCTGGAAGCCAGCACTAAATTTGATCAGTTGTCCTTAGCCTCACCTTTGATCACCCTTTGTCTTTCAGCCCACAGCGACCCTCTTGGTGAAGCCCCATGTCCCATTATCTAGGTGAGGACCCACAACTGCTGGCCTCCCCGACCACCCATGCCTCCACAGAGCCGTAAGAATTGTCCTCACAAATCACCTCTGATTATGTCATCGCTCAGGCCCACCTGGACAGTGGCCCACCTCAATGGCCCCAGTCAGCAAACTCTGTAGGCTCTCCATGTCTGGGCCCTTCCCATCATTTCCCACTCCCTGGACTACTTTGTACTCTCTACCGCTTTCTTCCTGAAAAACTCCCGCCAATCCTTTAAGGCTCACATGAATTTTTCTCATTCAAAGTCTCAATACCAACAAAGCCCTGCCTTTATTGGTGGCTGTCACTGCAGGCGATTAGGATTCTGAATCTACCCATCGGCTCCCTGGCTGGCCATGAGGTCCTTCGGTGCAGGCAGGCACCCAATCCTATTTTATGCTGAATCCCTGGTGCAGTGCCTGCCACTTGGATACTTAAGACATTTTTATTTAACTAGGCATTATCTCTTTTTATCAACTTGATATTTCAAGTGCCCTGCTGTTCTGAGAAGAGGTGGCAGGTCATTAAGTACATGTGGCATATTCTGTGCGAGACAAGCGTATACCCGCAATGAGTGTAACTTCTTGTACCTTCTTGAGACCTCCCCAGTTGCTGGCTGGTCTCATTTGCTGAACCACAGTCATTCATGCTGGGTTTAAAATGCAAAGTTAAACTCTGTCATGGTGGGTTACCATTTGAGCTCTTGTAAAACTGAGAACACCCTAATCCTTGATGCTAACTAAGCCAGTTTGTGAATTTCTTACTCGGTAAGTCAGGAAACCAAGTGTTTGTTTGTTTGTTTGTTTGTTTGTTTGTTTGTTTGTTTTGTGGCACTGAGGATTGAACCCAGTAGCATTCTACCCTCAGCCAGCCCCATTTTATTTTATTTTTGGAACAGGGTCTTGCCAAGTTGCTGAGAGCCTTGCTAAGTTGCTTAGGCTGGCTTCGAACTTGCAATCCTCTTGTCTCAGCCTCACAAGTACTGAGATTACAGGCCTGTGCCACCATGCCCGGCTAGTAAACCAAGTTTTGATTCCACCTCTACCAATAATTACCTATGCATCTTGGGGAAAGCCACTTGCCTGGGGTGGCCCAATCAATGGTTCTGAATGCTGGTTGATGAATTAGCACTAGCTCTTGACAAAGTTCTTCATAGTTGGCAAGATGAGGATGGTTGAATGATGTAGGGAATTTTTTCTAAAAATATTTCAAGTTATTCCATTCAAAGGAGTATCCTTTGGTTTAGGATTATATCCCTCCTGCTCTTTTGGTGTTAAAATGTCCTGTCTTCTATAAAATGATGCTGTTCATAGATAAAGATATGTTTGCTTTTAATGTCCTCAGCTGGCTGAACACATAGTTGGCAATGATCCACGGGTCTCCCCCGATTTCCCTTTGATTCCAAGCCAGTGCTGCATCTCTGTCTTTTTGCACAACAAAGTTGCCTAATAGTCATCGTCAGCCAAGCTGTGGAGCAAGGTAGAGTCAGTCTGTGGGAAATTGTTCCGCGAGAAAGCGACAGTCTCCTTGTGCAGTTGGTGAGTTAATTCTGGAGTCCAAAGCACACATTCTACCATTGTCAGACCAGATGGAGATGAGGTATGTTCTTGGTCATCGATCTGAGAATTAGATCACAACACTGCCTCTTCTCTCCCATGGCTCCCCTAGGACCCCCCCCCAAACATGCAGCATCGGGCCCCATTTCCAGTGGTCTACATGCAGTTAAAAATGACTCATTTATTTAGTCAAAAAACACCAACTGATACTCCAGGGCCAGGTGCATGGTCAGTCCTGGGCATACAGAAATTCTAAGGCTATATGCCTTTGAGCTTTTAGGCCAGAGGAGTGCCACAGTACAGAGAGACAGAATTTCCAAATGGAAGCCAGTTCTATCTCGTTGCATCGAATCTCCTCGGGTGCCTATTGGGTGCAGAGAAGGAAAAGTGAACTCTTTCCTAGGGAGCTTCCAATGTCACGCTTGGCTCCACACACTTGAGGCTGATGCCCCTATCGTATCGTACACCCAGCCATCTTGCCTGTGATACAACTTCACATGGACCTTCCACAACTCAACACAGGCAAAACAGCACTGTCGGCAGAGGCCTTCAGCTGCCTAGCCAATGTCATTTGCCCCATCTTTTTTTTTTTTACCAAGAGAACCCCAATTTTGTTGGGAGTATCAGCACCCAGCTGGAAGATTTCAAGCCCCTGCTTCCCTTGCAGATGAATACTAGTGGGATGTAAAGGGACGTTGTTCCATGGGGCTCGTTGGATAGGGCTTTCCAGAAAGTTCTTTAAAAGACGACTAACAGGTGGGTGGCATCTATCTCTTGCAATTATTGACCTTCTTCCCATCATTCTTCCTACAATGTGAGATTCTATGTGAAAGCAAGAATTTCAATATGAAAGCCGGAAAGCAGAAGACATTTTGTGACCGTGAGGAACAAAACAGACTTGGGAATGGGAAGTGGGTGTTAAGACTGGTGGAGAAGAAAGTTAGCAGGAATCTGGGACACCGTTCACTCCCTGGAACTGTGACATCAGTCCTAAACCTATCTCCAGACTTCCTTTTCATGAGAGAAAATAAACCTCGATCTTCTTTAAGCTGTAATTATTTCAAGTGTGTTACTTGCAGTCAAACACACTTCCTACAGGACACAGGAGGCATCATTATCTAACCCCCAGCCCTTCTCCCGACTCCTGCCCCATGTTAGCTCTCTCTGGATCCCCCATTCTGTTCCCATCACTATGGTCCCTACGGCCACCCAAACCGTTCACTCTGGGGCCAGCAAACCGCGTCCTGAAGGTCAATTCCAGCCACCACCTCCTTTTGTAAGTGAAGGTTCCCGGGACACCGCCACCCTTGCTCTTGTGGTTACTTTTGCAAAAGCACCGCAAAGCTGAGCATGTGGCATCAAAATCCCGTGTCACCTGAGTGAGCGCTGTGAGTGGATGCGGGACCGTGTCATCCTTGTCTTCTCTAAAACTGTTTCATGTTTCTGCTAAATGTGGAGCCAGGCAGTTCTACAGGGACCCAATTTAATCATTTTACATCACTGTTCTGCAGTGGTATCAACAGCAAGACTGCTCCAGAGCTTTACAGGAAGCACAGCTCCACCCACAGCTTCTCCACTGACACCGTGCGGGACTAATCGCTGGTGTCTACATGGAGTGGGGTCACCGGATGTCCTAGGCTCCCGCCCATTTCTGTGGAATTCCTCCAGAGGCGGCAGAGGAGGGGGTCGCTGGAGGGCACAACTCCACCCGCTGAGCACCCCTTCTCCACCGTGTGTTCCTTCCCTTGGAAGGAGCCCCTTCGAGAGAACATGACAAGGGACCACACCACCCAGCAGCCACGGGCCTGGGGTTCAGGTGCTAAGCAGCGACGCTTCTTGTTTTCTAGAGACTCATTTGCCTGGGAAGGGGATCCCTTTTGGCCAAGAAAGAATTTGAGGTAGCTGGGCGTAGTGGCACAACGCTTGTAATCCTAGTACTTGGGAGGCTGAGGCCAGAGGATCACAGGTTTGTGACCAGACTCAGCAACTTAATGAGGTCCTCAGAAACTTAACGAGGACCTCAGAAACTTAATGAGGACCTCAGCAACTTAGCAAGGCCCTACCCAACTTAGTGAGATCCTGTTTCAAAATAAAATAGGGCTGGGAGTGTAGCTCAGAGGTAGAATGCCCCTAGATTCAATCCCTAGTACCATACTAAAAAAAAAAAGAACTTCAGGTCCAAGAAGAACAGGGATAATCCGAGGTGTGGAAGGCTATTAAGGAAAATCATTGGTGGTGCGTGCAGGTCAAGCACTGATGATACGGCGGTCCTGCGCAAGCGCTTCGCCCCTACCAGCCTACTTCCTCTCTTCCAACTGAGGAGGCAGCTAGTTTCATCATCCGCATTTTACAGATGAGGAGACTGAAAACCAGAGTCCAAAAGACTTGCCCAAGACAACACAGATGCGAGCGGTTTGAACCCAAGGAATGTTGAGCCCAATCCCAGGTTGCCAAGCGGAGGGGAAGGAGCACAGAGCCCACAGGCCCCTTCTGTGACTCTCCTGTCCACTCCCCTGGCAGGTCACACGGAGGCCCCTCCAATGGTACCCTGGGGCCTCTGTTCTCTGTGGGCTCCTCCTTCTCCTCGCACGAAAGCCGGCCTGCTGAGAATCCATTCAGAATTCCCGCAGCCCACTCTGGCTTTGCTAGGTCCTGGCTTCCTCCTGGTGCAGCTTCACGCCATGAACACAGCACTCTTCTGCTGCCCTTGACCACAGTAGTGGAGCCGAGCTCCCTCTCTGATGGGAAGCAACCTGTCTTCATCTTACTGAAGAACCAGTCCCCTAGCAGGAAAGCAAACCCAGCGGGAGGGAGAAGGTGCATCCCTCTCTTCCATGAGAACAGCCGCAACTCCTGCTTAGCAAGCATCTCCATGCAGCAGCCCGGTCCCCGGTGCGCGCCAGCCTGGCCGCCTCTGCAGCCTGTGTGTGTGTGGGGTATCATCCCACTTTACAGACAGCAAAGTCGAGACAGAAAAGGTTAGGTAACTTACCCAAGGCTTCGCGGCTATTAAGTGGCAGAGCTAAGACTCGAACCCAGGTCTTTTGGGCCCTAATTAAAAGACAAGCAGCTGAGTCACATTTTAAGAGCCCAGGCAGCAGGGAAGGCGTCACCTGGGGTGCCAGCTTGCCTCATTTCCTGCACCCCAGGAGCTTTCCACAAGTCTCAGCCCCTCTCGCTCCTGCAGGCCCAGCCCTGTCCCTGCATGCCCGGGGTTGTGTTCCACGGTCTGAGCCCTTTCATTTGGGGATGCTTTGTGTAGCCCCTTCTAGAGCTGGGGCCTGCTCGGCATCTGCCAAAGTTCCGTGGCTGTGCCTCGGCCAGTGATCAGATCTCCTGCCAGGAAGAGGTTTAGCCACGCTCCTCAGGAGCCCCGCGCCACAGGGAAGAATTGCCATGTCCAGTTCCCAGGGTCACATCAGGCCAGGCAAAAAACAAGGCCCAGTAGGATGGGGTCCAGGGATCCAGGCCAGGTCCTCCGAAGGTCCTCTGTGATCACTTTAAAATCTGCCTCCCAACATCTGTGTCCAACAGTGATTGAGGAGGAACTCCACTCAGGGATCCCGGTTCTGCACAGCGCCTAGGTGCAGCCCTGAGGTGTCCTCTGGTCCCATCCAGGGCCTTTACAAAAGAGCAGCTTTATCTAGCTGGCTCAGCGGCTCTCAGCACACACATGGGGGCACCCAGGAGAGGTGCCACCAAGGGACAGCAGGAGCCCCAGGCGGGGAGGACCGTGTGAACCAAACAACCCCATAGTGCAGGGGGAGCCGTAGGTAGCTACCCTCACCCCCCGGGGGGCCTTTATCATTCACATTTTAGGATGTGACAACAGGACTGCCAGCCATGCAGCCGCCTGCCTGAGGGCCTCCTCCAGGCTGGGCCAGGCCAGGAGAGCAGGGCTCACACCCAGCAGCCCCCAGTCAATGACAGGTGGAAGCTAAATATCCCAGCTTCCTCCGACTTCCAGCAGGACACTTCTGAGGTGTGTACTCTACACCTGCAACTCAAAGCGTGGACATCAATGCCACCTTTTAAAAATGCAGTCTTGGGCCCTGCCCTGATCTTTGGGATCAGATTCTGCATGTTAACAGGATCCCAGGAAACCTGTGTGCTGATCAAATTCAAGAAGCAGCCCCATGCTGTGTCCCAAAGGTCCCCAGTGGAAGGAAGTCCCCATTGCCCACAGTCACAACCTGCTCCACACGGTACCTTTTTTATAGGTTTCCTGTGCTTTCATGTTTCTCATTGCACTTACCCCACGGCCACCAACTCAAGGCTTCCTGGGACCCCCTGCCAATTAAACTACCTTGTCTCCAGGTCTCTTCTGGGGGGAACAAACCTAAACTTCATGGCCTCTTTGGGACAAAGATCTGCTGCAAAGCCTCACCCACCCCCTCCAAGCTGCGCAGTGCTGAGCAGGTGAAACGGGCAAAATTCTAGTATCTACTTGTCAAGATTCCTTTGAGGATGAAACGCGAAAGTTCTGGGGAGAGTTGGCAACGTGGCTGGCACGTAGTAGCCCTTCCATAAATGTTAGGGATTATTACTCTCCTGCTTCTGCTTCTCCTCCTGAAGTCCCCTCAATCCTCATGAGTACCCTGGGAGTACCCCCACATCCAGGTCATGCAGGAACTGTGACACAGAGACGCCAAAAGGGCTTTGGGCTAGAGGAGGGGGAAAGGACTTGAATCTAACCCGCCATCAACGGAACTTGGTCCCACCATTTCACCTCTCTGAGCCTTAGTTTCTAAATTTGTGAAATGGGAATGCACATATCAACCTTACAGGGCTGTTTTGAAGAAGAAATTAGAGCCATGTGAGTGAACAGGCTTCCTCTGCCCAGCATTCCCACTACGATGTGCTGCCATAGACTCAACACAACAGGGCCGAGCAGCCATGGACCGAAATCTCCAAAACTGTGAGCCACGGTAAATCCTCCTATCAGTTGATTCTCTCAGGTCTTTGTCCCAGCAGTGGAAGGCCAGCTGACCCAAGGAGTGACTATTCAATCAGACACTTTATAGAAAGCACCTGGCAGTGAGTCAGGTATACAGTGGGTGCTCAGCAAATGTTCATTGAAGGAAAAGGAGAATGGATGGCGCTCTGAACAATCTGCAGGGCTGTGGCACCTCTCCCACAGGCATGTCCCCAGAGTGATTCATCACTCCTAAACCTCACTGGAGCCTGGCCTTCGACCCCCTGGAGGGGTCCTCCCCAGAGCTGTCTTGGCCTGAGCAGAGAAGAGCCAACAGTCAGAAAGGCCTGGCCTGCTGCTGCTCTGAATGAGGCTCTGGTCTTCATTTCATGCCCAGCCAGGAAAGAGTATTATTCTCTGAGCCCACGTCCCTTGCTGGGCAAGGCTGGCGTGAACCACTGGGGCACTGTTGTTTTTGTGAGAGGACTGAGCAGGACTAGTGGGTGAGCTCCACCAGAGTAAGGGATTGTATTGGGAAGGAAGCTGTGTCCTCAGGGGTCTCTCCTGCCCCCAGAGGACAGGGAAGAGCCTCTTCCGAGGGAGAATGGAGGCTAGAGCCTCAGAAGCAGAGTCCAGCATGAGCATTGGCCAAGTGGGCCTCAGAGTCACCACGAAAAGCTGTTTTCTCAGAAAGGTCTACAAAACTGAAACAAGACCAGTGTGTTTGTCATCTGTCCATCACGGTGACAAATACCTGTGATAAGCAACTTATAGCCAGCCTCACTGGTGCACTCCTGTAATCCCAGCACCTCAGGAGGTGGAGGCAGGAGGACTGCAAGTTCCAGGCCAGCCTGGATAATTTAGGAAAACCTTGTCTCAAAATAAAAAGGATTGGAGGGGTGTAGCTTAATAGTAGAACACTTACTAGCAGACGCAAGGCCCTGGGTTTGATCCCCAGTACTTAAAAAACAAAACAAAAAATGCCCTAAGAAGGAAAGGGTTTATTCTGGTTCGTGGTTTCAGAGGTTTCAGTTTCTGGTTGCTTGGCCCTGTTGCTTTGGGCCTGTGGCAGCACAGTACATCATGGAAGGAGTGTGGGGTGGAGGAAGCCTGTTCATGTCATAACGACTGGAGAGCAAAGAGAGAGAGAGAGGAAGAGTTCAGAGCCCCAGTGTCCACTTAAAGAGCACCCCAATGACCTGATTTCCTTCCACTAGGCTCCACCTCCTAAAGATTCCACAACCTTTCAATAGCACCACTGACCAGCCACCAAGCCTTTAGCATATGGGCCTTTGGGAGACACTTAAGATCCAAACTATCGCAACCAGTGACGTTTATAGTCTTCTTTAATTTTACAAAAGGTCTTGTTATTTATTAGCTCATTTATCTCTGCAACCACCTTGTAAAACATAATGGGAAATATTACACCCTATTTGATTAGTAAGGGAAACTGAGTTCCAGAGAGGTAAGTAATTAGCTTCAGTCATTTGCTAGAGGCCAAAGTAGAAGTAGAAATCCCATATTATGGATCCCAGTCCATAATATAGACGATTTAAGAGGCGGTAGAAAGAGAAACTTTGCTGTAGTTTTTAAAGATGTTTTAAAAGTAAGGGGGGAAGTCCATTATACTTCTCACACCATTCTAACACCATTTCTAGTGCTTTTCATTCCTTTTTATTTCCATCTAATATAGTTTTTCTCCTGCCCAAAGGACTGCCTTTAAGATGTCCTGCAGTGCTGGTCTGCTGGAGATGAATTTATTCAGCTGTCAGATTTTGGTTTGGGAAGATATTGCTGGGTATAGAATTCTAGGTTGACAGTATTTTAAAACATATTGCAATGTTTTCTGCCTTACATTATTTCTGGTGAGAAATCTGTAGTCATCCTTACCTTTTCTCCTCTGTATGTAAAGTGTACTTTGTTTCCTTCTCTGGCTCCTTTTAAGATTTTCTCTTTATCACTGGTTTTAGGCAATTCAACTTTTTATGGGCATTGAGGTCATTTTCTTCCTGTTTTTTAGGCCTGGGATTCATTGAGATTCTTGAATCTGTGAGTTTATAGTTTTCTCCAAACTTGGAAAAATTTTGGCCATTACTTCTTCAAATGTTTTCTCTATTCCATCCTATCCTCCTTCAGGGATTCTGATTACACGTGCATTAAGCTGCTTACAGTTGTTTCACAGCTCATTGATCCTTTGCTTGTTTTCGAAACTCATTTTTCTCTCTGTTTCATTTTGGATAGTTTCAATTGCTAAGCCGTTAAATTTGTTAATATTTTATTCTGCAATGTTGAACCTATTGTTAATCCCACCTGGCATATTTTTTATTGCCGATATTGTATTTCTCATCTCCAGTAGTTCTGTTTGTGTCTTTTCCCCCCTATATTCTGTGCCTCGTGTTTTCCTTTACCTTCTTGAGCATATGGAACACAGTTATAATAACTAGTTTAATATCCTTGTCTACTAATTATATCATCTGTGTCATGCCTGCATCTGTTTCTATTGACTGATTTTTCTTCTCATTTGGGTTGTATTTTTCTGCTTCTTTGCACTCCTGGCATTTTTTTTTTTAATTGGATGCCAGATGCTAAGTTGCGGAGTGCTGGATATTTTTGTATCCTTTTAAATATTCTTCAACTTTGTCCTGGGGGGGGAGTTAAATTACCTTAATACCTCCGAGGCTTGCTTTTAAGCTTTGTTAGGTGGCATCCGAGCAGAATTTAGACTAGGACTATTTTTTCCCTACTACAGAGACAATACCTTTCTGAGAACTCAATCTATGTCATGTTTTACAATATTTTTCTGTTTTGGCTGGTGGAAGCACAGATTATTCCTAGCTCTGAGTGAGCCCTGGGACTTGTTCAGCCTGCTCCTTCTGGCTGGTTCCTTTCTCCAGCCTCAGGGAGTTTCCTCTCCTGCATGCACTGGTCAGTACTCAATCCAGGGAAACCCTCTGCAGATCTTCAGAATTTCTCTCTTCATAGCCCTCTCCTCTCCTCTCCTCTCCTCTCCACGAAGCTCTCGTCTCTCAGATATCTACCTTGTGAATTGCAGCTGCCTTGGTCTTCTCAAATCCTCAACTCTGTATCCTCAACGCAGGAAGACCATCAGTCTTGTTTGGGGATGGGAATTCTTTCCCCTTACTTGTTTCTTTCTCTCGGGGATTATTTCTGCACTACCTGTTGTCTATTACCTGAACTTTCTATGCTTTGTCCAATTTTTTAGTTAAGTCAGAAGGGTGAACTCAATCCCTGTTATTACATCATGGCTGAAATTATAAGTCCCCATAAATTTTTATTATTTATTTATTTATTTATTGGTACTGGGGATCCAACCCAGGGGCATTCTACCTCCAAGCTACACCCCAGCCCTTTTTATTTATTTTATCTTATTTTATTTTATTTTATTTTTGTGATACTGGGAATTGAACCCAGAGGCATTCTACCTCTGAGCTACACCCCCAGACTGATTTTATTTCTTATTTGGAAACAGGGTCTCACTAGGTCGCTGAGAGCCTCACTAAATTGCTGAGGCTGGCCTCGAACCTGGGATCCTCCTGTCTCAGCCTCCCAAGCTAGAATTACAAGCATGCACCACCATGCCTGGCTTTATTTTTATTTTGAAACAGGGTCTCACTAGGTTAATGAGAGTCTCACTACTTGCTGAGGCTGTCCTTGAACCTGAGATCCTCCTGTCTCAGCCTCTCAAGTACTGGGATTACAAGCATGCGCCACCACACCTGCTCCCATAAATTTTGTATTAAAAGCTGGACGTAGTGGCACATGCTTGTAATCCTAATACCTAGAAGGCTGAGACAGGAGGATTGCAAGTTCGAGAATAGCCTCAGTAACTTAATAAGGCCCTCAGCAACTTTAGTGAGGTCCTCTTTCAAACTAAAAATAAAATAGGGCTGGGTCCAATCTCCAGTACCACAAAAAAAAGGGGAAAAAATCATATGAGCCAGGTGTGGTGGCACATGCCTATAATGTCACTACTTGAGAGGCTGAGACAGGAGGATCACAGGTTTGAGGACAGACTCAGCAACTTAGCGAGGCCCTCAGCAACTTAGTGAGACCCTATTTTGAACTAAAAAATAAAATGGGGCTGGGGAGGGGTATCTAAGAGGTAAAATGCCCCTGGGTTCAATCCCCAGTACCACAAAATATAGAGATAGGTATATTCTATGGTGGTAATATATACATAATTTACCATTTTCACCATTTTAACTGTACAATTCAGTAGCACTAAGTACATTCCTTCTGTTTTAGTTTCAGTTAAAAAATGCTTTTCTTCTAACCATTATTAAGCACTTACAATGTGCTAAATATTGACGCCGATGCTATCATTGTATCCACTTTACAGACAAGGAACACGAAGCTCAGACTGCAAATTGCCCCAAGACTTGAGGTATTTGTTGGTGTCTGGTCAGGACTTGGTTCCACAGAGCTGGGCTATAACCTTCACCTGAGAGCGCAGCCTTCACCTGTCTGCGAGGTCCTCCACTGGAATGCTGCTCTTTGGCCCGCAGCAGAACTCTTAGAAAAATCATCTTCCAGCCCAGGGCTGCAGGAGGCTCTTTATCCAGATGCCAGAGGAACACTGGGCTGGAGGCCAGACCTCTCCCAGAGTGGCAGAGTCTCTCCCACCTATAAGCCAGGACAGGTCCGGGCCGGGGAGAGGCTCCGTCCTCAAAGTGTTATGCAGGCCCCCAACACGCTCAGGGCCTGTGTGCCCGTGGTTCCGGTGGGACCCAGAGACCACGATTTACAGTCAGCCACTTGGAGTTCAATGTCAGCTGCATTTGCATGACTGGCTTATCTTAAATTACAATTACAAATCTGTGAAATCCCTGTTGAACTTCTTACCAGCTCCAAACCGGCATGCTAGCAGCCACTGATCCAGCACAGAAGGGAGCTCGGGCTTCAAGAAGTCCATCCCTTTTCTGTATGAGAACAAAAACAAGACTCTCATCTCAGAGCCTTTTTATTTATTTGGCAAAGGCTGTGGGTCATTTGCTCCCTGCCTTTCACAAGAAAGCCCTAGAAGCACATTCCTTTGTATGATCCCAGTTTGTGTCGAATGCACTTTAAGCACCACAAGTGGTGCTATTTCACACGAGTGACCTATCAAGCTCAGAACATTTCATAGATGCTCTTTTTCAGACAGGAGTGTCAAGGCCAAGGGACGGTCACTCTCAGCCCCTCCTGAGAAATCGGGGCAGTGCAGAGGCCGCATACCTCTCCTCCCTTCTTGTTCCCCCCATTCTCCTGTCAATCTGCTTGTTGCTGAGGTGGGCAGCCCCTCCCACTGTGTAAGGAGCTCTGTAGCCCTGGATGGTGTCCACAGTGCTACTTTGAGTCCCTCCTATGTCTGGGACATTGTATTCGTCAGCTCTCCACCGCTATAATGAAATGCTGGGGGCAGCTAACTTAGCAAGGAGGAAAGGTTGAGCCAGGCGTAGTGTCGCATGCACACTTGTAATCCTAGTACTTGGGAGGCTGAGACCGGAGGATCCGGGTTCGCAACCAGCCTCAGCTACTTAGTGAGGCCCTCCGCAACTTAGTGAGACCCTGTTTCAAAATAAAGGATAAAAACATAGGGCTGGGGGTGTAGCTCGGAGGTAGAATGCCCCTGGGTTCAATCCCCAGTACTGAAAAAATTTTTTTAAAAAAGAGGAAAGGTTGCTTTAACTCACAGTTCTGGGGGTTCAAGGGCAAAGGTCCTGCATCGGCTCAGTTCTGGTGAGGACTTCATGAGAAATGGCAGTGGCGATGGCCGGAGCCCATATCGAGAAGGGTGATCACATCTCAGGGTGTAGAGAGGCTGCGGGGGGGGCAAACTCAAGTTTGTACACTAAGCTTCTCTGGAGGTCTACTAAGGAGTCCCACAGGAGCTACCTTCTGAGGTCACTCCCCCAATGACCCAAGGACCTCCCAGAGGTCCTCACCTCCCAGAGATCTCACCACCTCCTAAGAGAGGGACAAAACCTTTAATCACAATGTATCCTTGGCGGACACTGACGCCATACCCAAACCGGGCAGACATGCAACCCTACATGCTCTTGAACATGGATTCCACCTCATCGCTGCCACTTCATCCTCTAACAGTCACAGCTGGTAGCATCCAAGCCTGCCTGCTCGCTCGCTGTCTCTCTCTCTCTCTCTCTCTCTCTCTCTCTCTCTCTCTCTTTCTCTCTCTCTCTCTTTTTCTGTGGTACTGGAGATTGAGCCCAAGTGCATTCTACCCCTGAACTACACCCCAGCCCATTTTACTTTTCATTTCTGAAACAGGATCTCACAGCCAGGCGTGGTGGCGCACGCTTGTAATCCCAGTACTTGGGAGGCTGAGACCAGAGAATACAGGTTTGCTGCCAGCCTCAGCTACTTAGTGAGGCCCTCCGCAACTTAGCGAGACCCTGTTTCAAAATAAAGAATAAAAAAATAGGGCTGGGGGTGTAGCTCGGAGGTAGAATGCCCCTGGGTTCAATCCCCAGTACAGCAAAAAAAGAAAAGAAAAGAAACAGGGTCTCACTACGTTGCTGAGAGTCTACTTGCTGAGGCTGTCCTCAAACCTGTGATTCTCCTGTCTCAGCCTCCCAAGTACTGGGAGTACAGGCACGGGCCACCGTACCATCTTGAGGGCTTTTCTGCCATGGAGAGGAAGTGAGCAGGCCAAATTGTACCTCTCTCTACCTAGTACAGATTCAGCATAAAGCTCAGCCCCAAAGAGACCCCAGAAAAAAGCAGATACAAATAGTCCAGTTTCTCCAAGAGTGCAATGAGGACTATATTCATTTGGTAAAATAATGATTATTCAAAAAGATCTGAAGCTGAGCATAATAGTACGCACCTTAATTCCAGAACTTGGGAGGCTGAGACAGGAGGATCACAGGTTCAAGGCCAACTTAAGCAACTCAGCAACTTAAGCAAGACTCTGTTAATAAATAAATAAATAAATAAATAAATAAATAAATAAATGGACTGGGGTTATAGTTCGGAGGTAGAATGCCCCTGGGTTCAATTTCCAGTACAAAATAAATTAATTAATTTAAAAATCTGAGTATGAGCCCTACGTGGCAGCGCATGCCTGTAATCCCAGTACTTGGAAGGCTGACATGAAGATTGAAGGTTCGTGGACAGCTTCAGCAATGTAGAGAGACTCTCAGCCATTTAGTGAGACTCTGTTTCAAAATAAAAAATGAAATAAGGCTGGGGGTGTAGCTCGGAGGTAGAATGCCCCTGGGTTCAATCCCAAGTGCCACCACAAAAAAAATAAATAAATAAAATTAAAAAAAATCTGAGTCTGGCCGGTGCTGGGAACAGAGCTTCTCTGGTGAGCAGAGGCTCATGGTCGTCTTGGGCCTTGGTGTGGCTCGGGAGCTGGTCTCATCTGTGAAGGGAAATGTAGGCTGCGCAGGGCTTTGCAGTCATGCCATTGGGTACAGCTCTTTTCTGAGCGTGAGGGTGGAGGGCCAGCGGACAGGACAGCCTCGCCTGTAGTCAGGAGGGGGAACCAACCGGAGCTGGTGCACTCCTGGAGTTCTTCACTAGGGAGCCAGGGCCGGCTGCATGGGCATGTGCCCTGCGGGTTTGCAGAGGCTCCTTCCCAGAAGGACCACGACTTGGTTTAGTGCATCCCTGTCACATCTTAAAATCCTTCACTTCAGAACAGGACTTTGCCCTAGGCCCTCCTCCCTCCCTCCTCTAGACGGCAAAAGGATTTTCAGTAATAATCAGGAAATGAACAAATGACGACAGTGGCCAGGGGAGAGATGCAGGCATGGAATTTGCTTTTATTGAACTTTGTATGTATAATATATAAGTAAAATCTTTTTTTTTTTTTTTGTGGTACTGGGGATTGAACCCAGGAGCATTCTACCTCCAAGCTACACCCCCAGCCCTATTTCATTTTTTATTTAGAAACAGGGTCTCCTTAAGTTGCCGAGGGCCTCACTAAGTTGCTGAGGCTGGTCTCGAACCTGCGATCCTCCTGTCTCAGCCTCCCAAGTACTGGGATTACAGGCATGCGCCACCATGCCCGGCTCCCAAGTAAAATCTTTTTAAAATAAAACAAAAAAAAATAACCGTTACAGCAGACACACAAAAGGGGAAAAACTCAACCATACATTGAACAATTTTTTTTATTTCTATATTTACTTAACAGATCAAACTTAGTACCTTTTTTTACTCTGTTTTAGTCTGTTCAGAGTGCTCTAGCACAGTACAGGCCTGTATCTCCCACAGTTCTGGAAGCTGGGAAGTCCACGAGGAAGCAGCTGCAGATCCGGTGTCTGGCGAGGGCCCCTTTTCTGGTTCTTAGACGAGGCCTTCTTGCTGTGTCCTCACATGGCGGGAGGGGCAGGGAGCTCTCTGGGGCCTGTTTTATAAGGGCACTAATCCCATTCATGAGGGCCCCGCCTCCTATACATCGCCTTGGGAAACAGGACGTTCACCTATGGATTAGAGGGAGATGACAAACATTCAGCCCACAGCACTGACAATAATATCTTAGGAAAATTAGTATCTAGTAATCAATAATTGTTCAGTAATGTTTTATTTCCTTGACTATTTCTTTTGTTTTTGAAACACTCCACAATTCTAAGAGAACAAATTTAATCTTAAAGGTTGTATATTTATTTATTTATTTATTTGTTTGTTTGTTTGTTTGTTTGTTTTGCGGCACTGGGGATGGAACCCAGGGGCATTCTACCTCCGAGCTACACCCCCAGCCCTATTTTTTATTCTTTATTTTGAAACAGAGCTCACTAAGTTGCAGAGGCCTCACTAAATAGCTGAGGCTGGCCGCGAACCCGGATCCTCCGGTCTCCGCCTCCCAAGTACTGGGATTACAAGCCTGCACCACCACGCCCGGCCCCGGCTAGTATTTTTAAAGTTAGTGAATCATGAAGGAGTTCAGATGTGAACTGAAAGTTTGCACTTTCAAAATAAAACCACTAATGCCTCGTTTCGTTTTAAATTTGGACGTAAATAAAAAAGTCAAGTGGTTGCACAGAATGAAGTCATTCAGTTTCCGTCTCTTTGTTGTTGCAATCATCATGCCGTCATTATTTATTTCAAATTTCTGTCTAAATACAACCATCTGTGGTACCACGGCAGGTGGGGATATGAACTGTGCCCCAAGTAGACTCAGATGACTTCAAGCCATCCTGAACTTCATCAGGAAAGGAATCTGAGTGGCTGCTCCTCTCGCCCTGCACCAGAGACGACCACCTAACTGGGAGTGTCCAAATTAACTCCCACCTCGAATGTAATTGATACGAGAGGAGGAGAGATAAAAATGCACTAGTTTTAAGGTTATGTATGTCTCAGTAAAACTCAAAATAACCACAACAATTGTTAAACTCAGGCCAAAAATAAAAACCTTTGGTTTTGAGGAGTCTTTATCACAGACAATATTTAGTAATGCTGAAATGACCATGTTTAGTGAGTTTTGCCCCTGTTTTTAAATTCCCTGTGGAGAAGGCACCTTTTGATTACGTGCATGCAGGTAGATGAACACAACTGCCAGGGAAAGCCTTTTCTATTTTACCATCAAAAGTAGCAAACTAGCTGGGCATGGTGACACACGCCTGTAATCCCAGCATTTGGGAGGCTGAGACAGGAGGAACAGAGGTTTGAGGCCAGCACCAGCAATTTAGCGAGACCCTGTTTCAAAATTAAAAAAATAAATAAATAAAAAGGGTTGAGGGTGTAGCTCAGAGGTAGAATGCCCCTGGGTTCAACCCCTAATACCATCCACACAAAAAAAGTCACAAATTTTTCTTTAATTATAATAATAGCCAGTGTTGATAAAAGTTCAGGGCTGCTGATGGAAATACAATCTTTGGGCTAGATATTGTTGCAAAAAGTAGAAAGTATATGTCTTTTGACCTAGGAATTTTGCTTCTAGGATTTTAGTCTAAATAGATGGTCATGTACATAAAGATTTAAAAAATAAGATTTAACAGTGAAGATAATCATCACAGTATCACTTACAATAATGCTAACTGGAAATGAATTGGTTACAAAAGCTGAGGTATATACATGCATTAGAATACATAATACCCATTTAAAATGATCTTGAGGCTGGGCGTGGTGGCGCACGCTTGTAATCCCAGTACTTTGGGAGGCAGAGACCGGAGGATCCGGGTTCGCAGCCAGCCTCAGCTCTCGCTCTCTCTCTCCCTGTCTTTCTATCTCTCTCTCTCTCTCTCTCCCTGTCTCTCTCTCTCTCTCTCTCTCTCTCTCTCTCTCCTTAGTGAGGCCCTCCAC
>PVJS01023734.1:0-29316 GCA_004027185.1 Glis glis
ACACACACACACACACACACACACACACACACAGTCAAACAGTCAATTTAGTCCCGAGGAAAGTTTGATGAAAACAGTGGTTTTCTGTATTGACTCAACACAGTCCATCATGCTCATATAGACAGGATGGCAATATAATCTAGTAAGAGGTGCTGCTGACCATGGAAACAGGCTCACATCCTAATCCTAATCCCAGGTAATCTCAGGTGCGTCACGAGCCTCTCTGGACCTCAGTTTCCCTTGCAAAGGCAGGTTGTAAAGTGCAAGAAGCCCCTGACACATAGTAATCACCAAGAATTGTCAGCTAAGATGACATTTTTTATTTCAGAAAGAATGAGAGTTGGAGCAATATGTAAAGAAATATAACACTCAGCATAACATGAACTTTCCATGCTAACCTTCTTATCAGTTAATGAACTTCGACTTTCTTTTTATTTTTTTGGCAACACACTTTAGTGGACTTAAACTCTGGCCTGTCTCTAATTACCCACAAATGACTTGCATTTTGATATTGGGAGATCTTCTGATGTTTTCTGCTGCTGTGTGTGCTATTCTTTCTTTCTTGGTTGCTTAAGCTTAAAGAACCATTTTCTAGGGCTTGCAGCTGGCTCTGGGAGCACCTTGCAGTAGCTGCTATCCCGGGTCCCCAGTCACCTGGCCTTCCTGAGGAGCTCTACACTGTGCAAAGAGCCCTTGGAGGTCTGCTTTCGTCTGCGCAAGTCACACCCTCCCTGCCCCACTAGCTGTCCTCCTCACTGGGAATCAATTCCTGACACTCTTCCTTTGAGCTTGTCTGCTGTTTCACACTCTCCCTCTCAGTCCTCACTTTATCTAGGTTGAGAGGGATTTTAACAATGAGCAGTGTCTTTTATAATCACTCGCGGAAGAACGTGCTTCTTACCAGAGAAAACTACCAGGCCCCGAATAGGTAAGGTGTGGCCAAAGGGACTCTCTTAGCTTCCCAGGCCCTGAGAGCCACCCTCGCCTTACAGACACATCCCTGCAGATGTGTGCTTGGATGGGCAGGAGAACCACAGACTCTGGGCACAGAAGCCATCTCGACTTTAAAGCTGCTCCGGTGCTATTGGCAGAGTGTGTCCAGGAGCTGAGAGCTAGACCAGAGCTAACCTCCAGGAAGCCAGAGAGATTTGATAAAATGACCCAAAAGCACCGATATTCATTTCACTCCTTAAAACTAGCACCCACACCATATCAGCTTGAGAAGAGATGGTTTTGCACATCCAGCAGGATCTAATGATTACTTTCTGGTTATTGAAATCAAAGGCCTGTTCCTGGGATGGAGTTGACAAAGGACGACACAAGCCACCTCACCACCAGATGGCGGTGTTCTGCCACCGCGCGTTCAACATGGGCGCCTGGGCCTCCTGTGCTGCAAGAGCAGCAAGCCTCCTGCTATGAAGCTAAGACGGCTCTTCATTTAAGGGAAGTCTAATCAATGGTTTGCCCTTTTAAGGAAAGCACTCCCGGAAGAAAATCAGTATCAATTTTCTTGACATTTACGTCTGAAGTCTAAAAGTGGCACCAAATAAATTCACGTGTGTCCTAGTCACATTTTACCTACAGAAAGATGAAAAATTTATATATAGGGAGTGGAACAAGTTATTCTCTTCAGGAATTCTTTCACTTTGGAAATGAATTACTCAGGGATTTTTTCTTCTTTTAAGGAAGAGTGATTTGTATCAGCACATCTATGATTTGAAAAAAGGTTTTGTATTAGCAAATATCGCAAAACGTCCGTGGGAAAGGCTGACCGTCTGTGGGGCCATAGCGGTGGTAGCTGTGATGGCGGCCCACCCTGGCTCACAGACCACCCCTCGTGAGTGGGGGCTCAGCTGGATGCTGGGCTTTTCCTCAGCAAGGTAGCAGAGCCAGGGCTGGCTGAGGAAGGGCTGGGCGATGACGAGGCAGATGGCGAGGTGGCTGGGGACCTGCAGCTAGTCCCATTTCTTCTCAGACCAGCACGGACTGACCTTAGAGGAATGGCTGGAACCTCTCTCATCCTCATGAATACTTATGAATGGCATCCGTCCCCACATCATCAGAGATCTTGATGTCCTGAGATTCTGGGCCTTTCTTGCTCTCAGGGGTCCTTGGTACATGGTTCCACCAGTGGCCTGGCCACCCAGCCAACCTCATCCTGAGGAGGCTGCAGAGCCCTTGGTCATGATATCGGGCCTGGCTGAGGTGCCCCTACTCCGTAGCAGAGAAAGGAGACCGACCACCTGCCGTTCCCCACTACCTTCCCCACTCCCTGCCCGGGGCCAGAGCTCAAAAATCTCTCCTGTCTCACTCTCATACTCCCAGGGACGCGTGCGTGTGCTCAGGTGCACACACACCACCCCTTTGCTTTCTAAATGTGCAACTCCTTCTACCTGTCCAGTGAGCTTTCCACTGCCGCAGACACAGAGCCTGCCTGTGCGTCATCCACAGGTGTTTGTTGGGGGCCTGTCCTGGGCCAGGTACTGTAGGTTCTGGGACAACCGCCTGAGAGGATGGCCAGGGGGCCCTGTTCTCATGGGGACTATATTCTAGTGCAGGAAATAGGCAATAAACAGCTAAGCAAGCAGAGGAGCCAAGCAAATGTAGACAGTTGCAAGTGCTAGACCTAGAACCTGATAGAAACTACGGGGCAGGACACACAGTCACACACACACACATACACACACACACACACACACACACACATACACACACACACACACACGTCCACAGTGTGACAGAATAAAACCCAGCCACTGAGAGAGCAACTCCACTCCACAAATGCCCATCTGGACAGATTTTCTACCAACAGCAACCAAAAAGACCAGTTCTGCAGAGAGCTCAGTGCCCGGCAAATGGAAGCAGGCGCTCTTCCAACTCAGTAAGATCCAGCTGAGTGCGGCGAGGAGCTAAGAAGCTGGAGCTGAGGTTTGGAGAGCTGAGGGCCAAATACATACTCATGCACAGTGCCTGGACAAGGGGCAAAAAGTGATAATTATGCTGGAATTTTCTAGGCATCTTTGCAATCGGTTATTGTGTCTGCATAGGCAAAGCTGCAGTACTGTCAAGTGACGTTGGTCAAGATCCAAAGATAATTTTGTGCTTTTGCTCCCACAACACACAAACAGCTGTAAAACTTGAACCTTGTCCCCACACTAGATGATGCCGCCCGCACTGCTTTACCTAGTGCTGTGCGTGACCTCCTTCGTTCGAGTCACTCTCCTGGCACACGGCTTCTTAAGTCCTGAGAGCGTCAGGATGCCGAGGTAAGGTGTTCTCCAGGCTCGGGCGTGAATGCTCTACTGACGTGCCCAGCTCTCGTCAAGAGCACACCGCGGATCGTTGGGCAACACTCTGCATCAGCAGGTTGCAAGGCCTGTTTGTAAAGCACGGCTCTCCCGGCGGCGCTCCTACTGCAAACTCCGGGCTGTCCTTGGGAAAGGTTTGGGGGTAGGCTGCAGAAAGATAGACTGGGAAAATGCTTCATGTGACTAAGTGTGAACATTTTACAAAGACTTCTATTAAAAATTGGTTCTTAGTTTTTGCAGAAAGGATCAGCTCATTTTCATGAAAAAAATCACATATGTGTGTATATGTACATATGGGTCTATTGTAAATAGACACATGTATGTATATATGTAATATATTGTATTATAGACTCATTGTACATAGTGTATATGTGTGTACACACCTTGTGTGTGTGTATATATATATATATATATATACACACACACACACACACCTACATACAATAAGTCTAAGTAGATTTACATCAAACTTCTCTGAATAGAATTTGTGGGAGGAGAGGGGCATGTGTATTCTTTTTATTTTATGTACCTGTATGCTATTCCCATACTTGTAGGAAGAACATCTAATTTTAAAAAGAGTAAAAGTTGTTTAAGGAAAAAGATACTTGTATTTAAAAATTCTCTCACAAAGAACTCTAAGAATTCAAGTAAAATACCAACTTACTTTGGGGCTGCCTGTTTCGGGGTTACCCTGTTTCCTTGGAGGCTTCTCTCAGCAAATGTGAATGAGAGAAGAGGCATAGAGGCTGCAAAGCACTCGAGCTGCAGGGATCAGGCCTGAGCTTCAGACAGCTCGGCCTCCCTCCTCTCCTCCCAGCCGACTCGGGCCATCCTCCACGGGCTCGTGGGGACTATGACTCTTAAACGCAGTTCCGGATTCCTTTGGGCTCACTCCTGCTTCCCCTCCAGATGGGCAACTCCTCTTGGCCTGGCCTGGTTTTGATGAGCTGGAAAGATGGCAGAGTGTGTCTGGACCCTGGATGAGCCCCAGCAGAGAGCTGGGTAGACGGAGATCGCACATTCAACCAATGTATCCCGAATATCCCGAATTCTATGCCCTAGACATGGTTGGCATGCGCGGCAGAAACAAGCTGGGGCCCCTGGCCTCAGCCTGAACCAGGGCTGCAGGGCTGCTCTGGGGTGGCTGGCAGGACTGGCTCATCAGCTGCCCTCCCTGGGGCAGGTAACCTGACACCTGTCCATGATCAGGAGAGGGAGGAGGAGGAGAAGATCAGGCCAATGCTGTGCCTTGAGAACCAGGGGATTGTGACTCACAAGGGCCAAGGGCGGGAGAGAGTTCTGTGCTGGGGTCATGCTGCAGAGGGTCTGTCTCCCTCTGGGCCTCGGCTGGCTGCTGTAGGCTGTGTGCACCTTCCCAGGAAGGAGGGAGACCCGGAGCCTCCTCCGGTGTGAGGCCCTGCGCTTTCCACCAGCTGAGGTCTGGCAACACGCACACTAGGCCCACTGGCCACTGAGTGCCGGACAGTGCATGTGCCCTGAACTCAGGCCAGGGCCCCTGGGAGAGCAGGCTGTGTGCAGGGCGCGAGCTCAACCGCGTGTTTCCAAGCAATCCCTCGCGGCCAGGGTCTTCTCCCCCCATGTATTTGGTCAGTGATATGGTGTTAACTTTCCCGTGACCCGAACAGTGGCCAGACCCCCACAACTGCACCGGGGCAGCTCTGCTTTGTGAAATGGAGAGCGAGCGAGGGCCCCGTGGAGGGGACACTGCGGCCTTCACATTCAGAGCCTCTCCTCACACGCCCGCCAACCTCCCTTAGCACAGTGCTTTAAAGTCCTTTCCAAGCAATTTCTCCCACTACATCCATGTGGGATCTCTTTTATTTTGTGGGATCTGAGTATCTTGGCTTGTTTATCCAACAGCTTTTTGTTGAGGACCTACTGTGTGTCATTCCCTGTGCCAGACATTTCTCGGGGGAGCATACAGAGCGCCTGCACTCATGGGCCCTGGCAAAAAAAGGTTACATAAAATTAAACCAAGTGTGATGTAGGACAGAAGACAGGTAGAAAGGGAGAAAAAAACCTTAGAATCTAAGAAGCCCCATGAACACACTCCTCTTCACTCCCCGCACCTGTGTTCCTCCAGCCTAGGGTCTCAAAGGCCCTAGAATCTTAGCGCATTGAGAGTCCCGATGATTAATGCCTACGTACGTTGCTAGTTTACAGTGTATTCTGTTTAGACTAAAGAAAGCCAAGGGAAAATATTGTTAGAGGCTTATGATGTGGCCTGGCATATTTCCAACATTATCTATTCACTGGACGACGTCAACCCAGAGATCCCGAAGGCCCAGAGCTCCGTGACCTGTGCTCCATGACTAAGAGAACTGAGCTCACCAGCCAGCGCCACCCCACACACTTCTCATGTTCATTATCTATAGTTCCCTTTAAAAGAAGAGCCCGAGCCCCCAAAAGTGCGTCTCACTCTCGAGCACCAACACCCCTTCTCCCTGAGTGCATCCTGCCCTGCTGCCTGTTTTCCAGAATGAATCCCCTTGCTTTCCTAAATAAGTCTTTGTGCTCCTTTCTGAAACATAAGTCAGGAACCCACCAGGGCAGCGTCACGGTCCCCTTCTCCCTTCTGGGGATGGGCCCCATCTGGTGGCAGGTTCACAGCAGAATAGATCCCGTGCTCTAAGAAGTAGCCCACCACCGTGTCTCACTCAGCTGCATTTGGTAGACGATAGACTCTGTCAAGACAGAGGCTGAATCGGCCAGCACTGAAATTGCCAGAGGAATTCAACATTCCATGGGATTCTGACTCTGTTGAAATCATGTGCCAAGACAAGGAGCCAACTTATTTTTGAAAAGTTCTCACAGAACCGACTGTCCTTTTAGCACCTTGCTATTATTGCTGTAGCTGGTTAGAAGTTCTTTCTATGAATGTCCTCTTTCAACAGGTGAGCAGTCATCCTCTTCTTTGAACACTCCGAGGGCCCGTTACCTAGTCTGTTCGATCCACCAGACCTACTAGTAATGCATGAAAACCGAGGTGCGCATGTGCCGATCCTGCAGTGCTCCCTGGTCCTCTCTGGCTGGAGGCTGTGCTGGGGAAGGATGGCTCAGGGCTGGGTTTGTCACACCAGTGATTTCCAGGTGAACCTCCAACCTGCTTCTTTCCCCTACCAGCACACCCCACTTCCATGGATGGAACCCACACTTGGGAGGCAATGACACCCCAGTCAAGCCCCTGTCCTTGAACATCAACTATGACATGTGTTGCTCACTGACCAGGTTGATGTTTGCTTATGCCCCGCACTGCAAGAAAACGGTAGTGATTTCAAAACCTCCCAGCCTCTCATTTCTCAAAGGCTCCCTCCCCTTGGTGTTCCAGGAAAGGGCCCAGGGGAGACTCCTGTCCATACTCTGTCCTGCCCCAGGCCTCCGCAGGCCCTCTGGGTCCCCTTCTCGTCTCATGGTTGGCTGGCGGGGATGGGAACGGCCTGGGCCCTGAGTTTCCACCTCTCCTTCATGAAAACGGCACTAGGCCAGGGGTGGGCCTAGGGCTCTGGTGGAGTCCCCTTTTGGCCCCCACGTCTCCTGCCAGCTCCAGCCACTGGCTTCTGGGAAAACGAGGCCTTGAAGTCCCCTCCCAACCCTGACCCCGGCAGAAAAGTGAGAGCCTGGGGTGGGGGGTTCCCAGGCAGTTCTGGAATTGGGGCCTTTGTCTCTGGGGCCTGGTGTGAGCCCTGCTGTGAACTCCAGAGGGCCCCTCAGGTGACCTCTGGCTCTCCAGGGAGTCTCCTAGTGAATGGGATACCCCAAACGCTTTCAAATTGTCCTTCAGAACTGCAGGTCCCCAAATGCAAAGGACTCCCCACTTCTAGTCCTTCTTTAAGGAGAAACCTCAGGGGCTCAGGGGTGGGAGGGAAAGGCTTAAAGGACAGTGGGCGCAGACTGAGGCGCCACCAGCCCTGGCCAGGTGCCGCCCTGGGGCTCTCCTCCCAGCAGGCTGGAGCAGAGGCTGCAGAGGGCCAAGGGCTGCTCTCCAAGGCGCTGACCCAAGACCCAGTTCCGCTTTCGAATATCTAATATGCTGCGGAGTCTCAAAACTCCAGGCTGGGGTTTGAAATCTCAAACTATGTGTCAACGGAAGGCTAGTGACACAGGCCGAGCTGGGAGGCCGACACTGGAGTTGACCAAAGCCCGCGTTTCCTGAGCCGTGGGGCTCTCTGAGAGCACAGTCTGTGATGCCCATGGCTACAGTGTGGATTGCCCGGCAGTGTCTTCTTTCCCAGCTGAACACCATTAAATTCATATTCAAGCTGAACTAGCGCATTTTGAGGGCTCCTCATAGTACAAGCTGTTTTAAGCCCCTCATCTATTTCAGTGCTAGCACTCTCTGTAGGGGCGACGGGAACTGTCCCCTCTGCCCTTGGAAGGTTCCCTGGAATAAACGGACCAAGATCAGATAGGAAGAAAACATACTAACACGCCAAGGGGGACGGTCACGGGAGCCGATTACTCACCAGCACCAAATTATTCAAAAGTAGACTCCCATTTCTTTGAGTGTGATGCTGCGGATGGAACCCCGGGCCTCCCACATGGTAGGCAAGTGCTCTATCCCTGAGCTACAAACCCAGCCCTTTTAATTTTTATTTTGAAATAAAATAGGGTCTCACTACATTGCCTAGGTTGGCTTGGAACTCATGATCCTCCTGCCTTGGCCTCCCATGTAGGTGGGACTACAGGCATGCACCACCAAGGCCAGTCCCATTTTTCTATAGAAGAGGAAGGAATGGGGAATGTAGATTCTTCTAGAGGCTTGTAAACTATTATTAGGGGAATGAACAGCCCTGCAGACAGAAATTAGCTCGCAGCATAATTCTGGGAGTTCACGTGAGCCCAAGGGATAGACGTCGGCCTGCAAGAAGTCCCTGCAGGTGTGGTCACAGTCCCCGGCCTTTCCTGAAATAGAAGATGGGTTTTCGGGTGTGGTGGAGGTGGCGCGTCCCCTGTGGAGCTGGCCTCGATGAAGATGAGGGGTTCTGCCCGTGCTCAGGGAATGGCAGGAAGCTCATGGAGGCCTGGTCCTGAGCTTTGGAGGCGGTTAATCCCTTCAGGTTCAACACTCAGTATGTCAGGACAATATGTGTGGGGTATCATTTTCTGAGCCCCAACATCTTCAAGGATAGAGGATCTGTGCTTTGTTCTCCTTCACCCTGGGCACACAGTCGGAGCCAACTCAATGCTTCATTTCCTGAGTTTTTGGTTGTACTGCCCTGCTTGAGGCAAAATATGCACATGTTTTCTGTAGACATATCCCAGGATTTCACAGGTCATTATGTGCAGACTCAGAACTGAATCGGGGGAGAGTATGTTTCCTGATACCTGGAAGCCAGAGTCTTCAATGGTCCTTCACATACTGCAGAATATTAGCAATGGATTAAAACTCCCATAGTGCACCACGTTCTATACATTATATCTGTGTATTATCTGGAAGATAATTTTCAGAAACAGGTAAAATCATGACTTGTATCCAGCTATAAAAATGAATGTGTGCTCAAGACACTATGTTGCACATATGATAAGAGGAAACCAGGCAGATGCTAGACCAGGCTCAAAGAAAGGATGGACAGCCGGGCGTGGTGGCGCACGCTTGTAATCCCAGTACTTTGGGAGGCAGAGACCGGAGGATCCAGGTTCGCGGCCAGCCTCAGCGCTCTCTCTCTCTCTCTCTCTCTCTCTCTCTCTCTCTCTCTCTCTGTAGTGAGGCCCTCCGCAACTTTGTGAGACCCGGTTTCAAAATAAAGTATAAAAATTAGGGCCGGGGGCGTAGTGCGGAGGTAGAACGCCCCTGGGTTCAATCCCCCGTACCGCAAAAAAAAAAAAAGAAAGAAAGAATGGAAGGGCACAGATTTAAGTGGAAGAGGGGGCTTTGAACTACAAGTGGCTGTGTCTCCTCAGGGGAAGGAAGCCACTTAGACCACTAGGCGACAGCACAGCTCATGGTGCCATGAGTCACCAGCGGTTCACAAAGAGCTGCAAAACGGTTCCAGGACAGTGTCCGGTCCAGAAGTACGAGCTGTAGTTTTCCACTGAAACACAAAATTTTTATCTACATGTCCAATCATTATGTTTTAACTAGCCAGGAGATTATTGTTAACTTCCTTTAACTGATAATCTTCCTATGTGTCAAAGGTCATCAACAGTTTCAAATTTCAGAGCAAAGATTTTCATCAAACTGTGTTCGCTATAATTGATTAAAAACCAAATGCCAAAATCAAAACAAAACAGACAACAACTTTGGCCAATCACAAGGATGACAACTTTTCCCGGAAGTCACAACTCTCAGGCTAACATTCACGTTACTGATTATGTAACTCTGTTAAAAAACACATACATATATATATGGATCACCTGTTCACTGTGTGAACAGTGCCTGCTCTGAGCAGAGCAGGCTCATCTGTACAGCCTGTCTGCAGTGCAGCGAGGGCAGAGTAATTAAATGTCACGCCACTGAGCAGGTGGCTGCATGCAGTGATAATCACTCCAGAGGCTCCTGAGCCAGAGTCTGGGAGGAATTTGTCTAGGGAGCATCCTCTTCTGGAAGCATCTGCTGCAAATGTCTCCTGCATTGGTTCCTGATGGCCAGACAGCCCTGGGAAGCCATGTGGATTTTATGACATTTTTTTTCCTTTGAGATTTGATGGAGTCTAAATTTTCCCTGAGTACAAATTCTATAGAAGCTACTCATGGCTCCTTCCTTCCTTCCTTCCTTTCTTCCTTCCTTCGTTCCTTCCTCCCTCCCTCCCTCTCTCCCTCCCTCCCTCTTTTCTCTCTCTCTCTCTTTCTTTCTTTCTTTCTTTCTTTCTCTCTCTCTCTCTCTCTCTCTCTCTCTCTCTCTTTCTTTCTTTCTTCTTTTTTTGCTTAAACTTGGAAAGGGAAGAGAAATAATAGCAATGGCATCCTGAGAAACTCTCTCCATCATTGAAAGATGGGAATACACCCAGAGCCTACTCACACAAAGGAGGACAGGGCAGCCAGGCAGCAGTGACCTTGGCCTCCCCTGCCTGGGGGCAGATCCAGGCTCAGCCACTTCAGGAAATGTGCATCATTAGTAAGTCCCTTCAAAGTTGGAGTCTCACTTCCCTTCCTGTAAATGGGAAGATAGACATTACCTGAGCAAGGCTGTAGGGACTGTAGATAAAGTGAAGAGCCTCTCACAAAGTGGTCTTCATACCTGAGAGTGACGGCGCTCCTTGGTGTCACCCCCAGGCTCCTATGCAGGACGCCACCCCGAGTGAGGGGTCGGGTCTGGATGGCACAGGCAGCTCAGGAACACCGTCACCGTGAGGTTTCAGGTGGCAGTGTCATTGGGAAGCTTGGCCCCTGTGGTAGCTGGGGCCTGGAAGGCCACCCTGCTCATGGTGAGGGACCCCTCGCCTTGCAGGTGCAGTGAAGGGTCCTCTTTCAGAAGTACCAGGGGCCTGTCCAATACCCATTAGCTCCCTCCCTTCTTGGTAGGACCTCGGAACCGTCTGGGGCTGCAGTGGGCCCAGCTGGAACGTGCACAGCTTCAAGCTGTCTCGTAGCCAAGGGGAGCTGTGATCAGAGATAAGGAGGCACGTTTGTATGCACCGCATGTTCTTTATGCAGTCATCTGTTGACGGACACCTAGGTTGTTTCCATAACTTGGCTATTGTGAATTGTGCTTCCTTTTTTTTGGTACTGGGGATTGAACCCAGAGGTGTTCTAGCTTTGAGCTACACCCACAACCCTTTTTATTTTGAAACAGGGTCTAGGTTGCTGAGAGTCTTGCTAAGTTGCTGTGGCTGGCCTTGAACCTGCTATCCTCCTTTCTCAGCCTCCTAAGTACTGAGATTACAGGTGTGGGCCACCACACCTGACTGTGAATTGTGCTTCTATAAACATATACACAATGGAATTTTACTCAGCCATAAAGAAGAACAAAATTATGTCCTATGCAGGAACCGGAGAGCATTGTGCTAAGGGAGATCAGCCAGACTCAGAAGATCAAGGGCTGCATGGAAGCGAGAGAGCAAAAGAGAAAGAAGGAGACCTCATGAAAAGAGAGACCTTTCCCATGAAGAGAGAGAGACCAGCAGAGTAGTAGAGGGGATGGAGCAGGGGAGGGAAAGGGGAGTTTTGGGAAAGGAAACAGACCAAGTAGCGTCCTGTGCATATATGAATGTATCACTATGAATCTCACCCTCACGTAGGGTAGGGAGTGGGGGGAAAGGGGTACAGGAGGCCCACAGACCACTCGACCATGCGTGCATGTATGATGTGTCACATGTATCTCACTGTGATGGACAATTACAACACGCCAATAAAAGATTTACCATAACGTATAAAAAGGAGGCACCTGGGCTGCCAAGCTCCCTGGCCTCTTGCCCAGTCCCCACCCTCCCTCTGGTGACCCTAAGGCCGAGGCTGCACAGAGGATCCCAGAGTAGGGAGGGAGGAGGGCCACGTCTCTGGTGGCATTAGAAGGCCAGCACAGGGCAGTCTGCCTCCCGACCTCTTACCACGCACGGCGGGCAAGGCCCTGCTTCGTATAGTCTCTCCTGGTCAGGTTTGTGTTACCTGAAGCTAAGCTGCTCAAGGGGCGCTGAACAGGCCACCCTGAGACACGCACTCTGCCTTCAGGGTTGTTTTGAGCTGAAAGCAATCGAAAGGAAGCACACTGTGGCCAAGCCCTCTGCCTCTCCCATCTGCCTGACCAAGCAACACACATTCCCCTTGTGGGCACCCTCCCAGCCCCACGTCCTGCGCCAGGAGGGGTAACGGCCACCTTAGCATGGAGGCCGGGGGCACCCAGGAAGGACCACACAGCATGCCTACCGAGCAGCCCTAGCTTCTCCTCGTTCCCCATCTATTTACCTTTATCAAGAAAAAAAAAATCAGATTAGAGCAGCATTGGTTCAAGTCACTTAAAATGGAGCCGGAGACCACTGATGTTTGTTGTTATTGGTTGTACTTTTTTGTTATTTAACATGCTTTTTTATTGGTGCATATTAATTATACAGAATAGTGGGTTTCATTGTGGTCTATTGGTACATACATAGAACATTATTTGATCAGTGTCAGTCCCAATACCTCCCCTCTCCAGGCCACTGTCCCTCAGATCTCAGATACAGCCGCGGCTGGACCTGGACACGGAGCCACACCACAGCTTCCTGAAACACTGCTGACCTCTGCTGACCTTCTGTACAAGAAACCCCTCCCCCAGGCCACCTGGAGACCAAGCCTGTGCCCAGCTCCTTTCTAGAACATAGCACAGGTCATAATTCCTGACCAACAAGTGGTACACTTCCCCTCCTTTGTGGTTTGGAGCTCTTCATACAACCGCCATTTTGTGGAACCTAAGAGCACATTTTCAAGCCTACTGGCATCTGTGTTTTCCTGGATTGTAATCCCAATTACCCCCAAGAGATGTGATTTTCTTTGTTCTCAACTGGTTTGATTTTGCTCTGGGTCGACACCTGCCACAGCACATGGCCCGAGGCACGCAGAGTTCTCTTCCCTGGTGCCGTGGCTCCTCTGAAATGTGTGGCTCTCTGTTAAGAGGCTGCACTGGCCCGGCTCCAGGTGCCCCGAGAGCTGCTCTTCGCCACACGCTCCTGGGCACATAGGATGCACGTTGGAATAAATTTCCCTTTGGTTTTTTCTTCCTCAACTGACCTTGGCCAGTCTGATTTGCAGGGCTCTGGCCAGAAATGTAGGGTGGAAGGAGAAAGAACCTTCCCTTCTCCCTCATCCCATAAGGAGGAGGTGTGTCTCTCCTCTGGGGTGCGAGGTGGGGCTGTGAAGTGTGGGCAGTGGAGGAGAGTCCTGTGGGGATGAACCCATCTTGGTCCTCTTCCTGAGGGCTGGGCTGCATCACCCACAGAGGCCACCACTCAGTGGAAGGGGACCCCAGCAGAACCCCAACCCCATATGGCATCCCTACTTGGTAGAAGCCACCTTTGCCTTTGGAATAGGAAATGCTAAATGCTAGTGCACTGGGGAAGAGTCTACACAGAAAACCCTACTGGGTAGCCCTTACTTTCCACTAAGTCCCCATACATTTGCCTTTGTCAAGAAAAAGAAAGTCAGATTAGAGAGGCCTTGGCTTGGGTCACTTAAAACAGAGTCTGGAGACCAATGATTTTTGTTGTTATTGGGTTGTATTTTTTTATCAAATGTTTAAAATCCAAACAAATTAGTATATATAGTATATACAAAGATAATTATATTGTTTTCTAAGTTTGCTGTATTACAAAATCCAACTCTTTTTTTTTTCCAATTATCCTGAAAGACGATAATGGCTAGGTCACAAAATCTGAGCCTCTTGTTTCAAGAGTGACCCTTAAGCGACTGGCCCTAAATGCGTCCTTTCTCCTAGAAGCCCCTCCGAGTGTCACATCTTTTCCCTGAGGGCTGTGACACTCTGGATGCAGCCTCCCCATCTGCTGTCACTGAGCTGCCTTGACCCTGCTGTGACACCAGGCCTCTGTTGTCAGGGATGGGGAGCAGCCGGGCCCTGGGCTGCTTTGAGGAGGGGCTCTCCCACCAGCACCGTCGCTCTTGGGTGAAGCTCCCAGTGCTAAATCTCAACTTATGAATTAAACAACCTAATACCCTCAGTATTGAAGCATTCTCGTCTCACTCAGTCCCTTTCATCGTTTCCACCCTCTGTTATAATTAGGACACACTCCCTGGGAGACAAAGCTAATGGAAGTGTGAGAACACTCGACATTTCTCGGGCCTGTTTGCTCTGGGCGTCCTTAGATGTGTGGTTCTTGGGTGTCAGGGTTCAGGACCCCCAGGGAGGGCTCTTCAAAAGGTGGATTCTCCCAAGCGCCCCGCAGCAGCTCTGAACCTACAGTTCTGGTACTGAGCGTGCATTTTAATAAAGTCCTGGAGAGCTGAAGCAGCTGGCCCTGGATCCCAAGGTTGAAGCGCTGCATTAGTGCTGCCTGCTGGGCTGTCCCTCTCTGCCCAGGGAAGTCCACCTCCCGCCCTCTCCTGTTGCCAGGAGGCTAAGGAGTGGCCCTCATTCTTCTTTGGTTAAGAGTTTCAGCCTGGGAGAGGCCTGGAGTGTCAAGCTTCCATCTGGGAGTTTGCAATGGACTGCATGTTTGTGTCCTGATCTTGGATTTCTGGCTTCCAAAACTGTGATAAATAAATATCTGCTGCTTCTCAGTCACCCAGGTGATAGTAGATCATTTCTCCAGCCCAAACCGACTAAGAGAGTTCCTTCAGCAAGTAGCCCCAAGTGTCTCTCATCATTTCTTTATGGGGGAACATTTGGCCAGTATTGTAAGGCAAAGCTCTGTTGTTTGAAAGTCTTGTTCAAGTTCTTCTGTTTCCTGCAACTGATCATATTCTACCCTTTCCCTAACCACAGAGAACTTAGCTCAGGTCCAAATCAAAAGGGAAGACTCATTTTCTGGGTCTTCACGGGGGACATGGCGTCTGCCTCAGAGTTGAGCGTGAACAAAAGCAGAGGGGTAGACTTATTGAGGACAGTGCATTCTGGGCAGGAGCACGTCCAGGCTCTCCTGGGGTGTGGGGGAGGAATAATCGGGAGGAAGCGGCGGCCCTGTGTAGTTTGTGTGGTTTGCACACACAGAGTCTTCCGGACAGCCGGATCTGGCCTTCTGGGCCTGAGCATGCTGACAGTACACCCCCTGGCCACAACTATGCGGACATCTCAGCAAGTCATCTCTCCAGCAGGCAAAGAGCACCCCAAAGAGCTGAGTCCCACAGCTCCTTAAGCACCACGTCCCCGCTGACCGCCCAGGTGGGCGAGCTGACCGCCAAAGGCTGAGGCAGGCATGTTTGGGACTGCTGGCTCCTGGTTTGTGTCCTCAGGACAGCCCCCAGGATCATTTGGCAGATCCTGGCCTGGACAGTGGCCAGTGACAGGCTGGACCGGCCCAGCAGGAATCCCCGAGACTGCGAGTCCCAGTTGCTTCCTCTGCAGAGGCGGACTGGGACAGCCAGGAGTCTCAGGGTGGAGTTCAAGGAGAGCAGAGAGACACCTGAGCCCACGTCCCCAGGGTGCAGCCGCCCCCTGAGCACTCCCCGGCAGGGCTGCCTGTACACTCAGCAGCTCCTCCTGGTCGTCTGAGGATGGAAGCCAGGGGGTGGCCTTTCTTAGCACCACCTCTGGGATTGAGTGGCCATGTGCCGTGTGGCATTGGTGGCCATGTGAGGGACTGGCCTTCCCCTCCCTGCCTGGGGAATGCTGGTCTCTAAGGAGTGAAGGCAGTTCTTCTGACCAGGGCGGCTTGCAGGAGCGATTTCCCAACACTGTGAGACCGAGAGAAGCACAGCGCACAGACAACAACAGCTCGCGTTTTGTGCCTTTGTGCAAGATGCAGCAACTCTGGGTGGGAGTTTTGCTGCTGCTGCTGCTGCTGCTGCTGCTGCCGCCATTCTTTTTAAGGATGAAGAGATAAAATTCGGCAAGACTAAAAATGGAACCCAAAGCCACATATCCGGCTAGTGAAGCCTGCATTTAAATCCCTTTCTAGAGCCGGGCATGGTGGTGCACGCTTGTAATCCCAGTACTTGGGAGGCTGAGACTGGAGGATCCAGGTTCACGGCCAGCCTCAGCTATTTAGGGGCCCTCTGCAACTTAGTGAGACCCTGTTTCAAAATAAAGAATAAAAAATAGGGCTGGGGGTATAGCTCACAGGTAGAATGCCCCTGGGTTCAACCCCCAGTACCGCAAAAATAAATAACTAAATAAATAAATAAGTAAATGCCTTTCTAGAAGGCTGCAGATCAGCCAAGAGTATGAAGAAAGTGTCAACGGTCCCTGCACCCTGGCAGCTTACAGGAGCTCTCAGGAGTCAGCTTTCCTATGCAGACCTTAGTTAATGTGGACAATGTGGGCACGGTGAAGTCTGGCCATGAGGTCTGGCTGTGAGGTCTTGCCGGAGGAGACCGAGAACAAAGAGACCCAAGAAAAGGTGCAAAAGTAAAGAGAAACGCCCCTAACCATCCCCCTGCCCCCAGCCCATACATTTCATCAAACCAAGCCCACCAGTTGGGGGAATACACAACTGCTCTTATAACCCGACTCCCTTCCTAACCCCATAAAAAGCCCCAAGTCTGTAAGGAAGCGAGCGCCTGACTCTCGTGGGTTCTTTCCCCGTCAGTGGCTCCCTTCCAGGCTCTATCCCTGAATAGACTGTTCCTTGGTGTTGAGCCGTGTCCCTTTGTCCCTGTAATTCCTAACAGACAAGACAGGAAGGGCCCTGTGCAGATGGTGGGAACCGGGCAGCAGAAGGAAGAGAAACTGAGGGGAATGGATGGAACAAGTCTCCTGAAGAAACGACCATGTCGCCACCACCCCAGGAGAAGCCTTCAGCCAGGGCACCGAGGAAGGGCCACAAAGTAGTTATGATTAGCATGAACCACCACCAAGCTGAAGGCAGGAAGCAGCTCATGTGTGTCTCTTTTAAGATGTCTAGTCAGAGAGGAATCGTCATCAGGCGCCACACCCACGGGGTCGCTGGCCGTGTGATGGTTCCAGCTGCCAGAGCCAGGTATAGGGATCAGAGCCAGACCAGTCCCCAGAGAGACAGATGACAGGTACCTCTGGGCGTGGGAGCCACACACCTGGACGGAGGTAGGCCAGCTCTGTAGCTCAGGGTGAGCTCCCTGGAGTTGGGGGTTGGGGACCTGATTTCTGCTTCCTTCTCTGACTCCCTAACAGGGCTGTAGTGACCACAGGTGACACTGAACCCCAGCTGCAGGGCCTGGAGCCAAGGAGGACCCGTGGGCTCTGTCCTCACAGCTTTTCTATTCCTGGCTCCACCTTCTCATGGGGTCTCCGCATGGGGCGCCCAACCCGTAATCTCCCTTCACCTACCTGCCCATGCAGGCCTGCCTCGCCCTGAAGACCTGCTCCCTCCATCTCTGCTGCCTCTGCTGGTGCATCACTACTGCTGGGTCCCCTGCAAGACTCTGTCTGTCCCCTCGTGCGACCTGTTACTTCCTGAGCTGGGTTTTCCAGGCCTCAGTGAGTCGGACAGTCTGGCTCCTCTGAATCTGTCTCTTGCTGTTTGCAGATACTGGGCACACCGGCCTCTCCTCGCCCCGGCGCTCAGACCCAGCCTCATAGACTCACCTGCAGGACTTGCAGGTACATAGACAGTGGCCACACCCAGAGTTTCGATCCTGTGGCCACCGTCTAATGACTCCCAGGTGTCACGATGCTTCTGGCCATGGGCGCACACTTGGAGAACCAGTGCTCATAGAGCCTCATACTGGTGACCAGAAGGTGGGTTGGGAAGGGCCACGTTCCTCTGAGGGCTCAGAGGGGCTACTGGTCCTGTGCCTTTGCTCAGCATGGGCACTTGGGGATGGTCCTCGTGATCCTTGGATGGCAAACCCCCACCCCGGTCTCCGCCCTCATCGTCACATGGCTGTCTCCTCCCTGTGTGTCTCCTCTTCTTACGAGGATACCAGTCGAGCTGGGTTTAAGGCTCACCCCACTCCAATATGAAGCCCTCTTAATTTGATCATGTCTGTAAATAACGTCACATCCACAGGTACTGGGATCAGGGCTTCCATGTGGCTGTTGCTGTGTTATGCTAGGGCCTCAGGGCACAGTCCCTCCTTCCACGACGTCTTCCAGATTCCCTCAAACAGACATGAGCTCCCCGCTCAGGCCCTTGGCCTCCAGGAAACGCTCACACCGCGTAGTTACCGGCCCCTCTTCCCTTGTTGGACTGAAGGTTACCGAGGACGGCACTGTGGGCTTTGTGTCTTGTTGGTCTGTCGTACTCATAGCCCTCAGCTGTGCATCTGCCGCTCATAGAACATGACCAACACGTGGAGCCCAAACTCCCTGCTGACAGGCCAGGGAGGACGGGGACAGAGGAGCCCGGCGGCCCTCTCCTTTCTCCCCTCCATGCCACTGTTTTCATACAAACAACATGGCTGATTCACACAGTAGCATGAGTCGGGCAGGCTTTGGAAAGATCCCTGCTGTTCACACTTCTCAGAGCACCCTCTCCTGGCTGTGTTCCTTGAAAGCTCTGGCTCAGGTAGAAGGTGTGGTCTCTCAGCTCTTCCAGGCCCTGGTTTCTCAGTCAAAGACAGAACACGTGTGCAGGGAGGGAAAGATTTCCCCTTCCCCCACCCATCCCAACTTCCTTGGCTGGGCCTTATAAGTAGACTGCCAAGGACAGGTTAGTGGGAGAAAGACAAACACGTTCATTAACAGGTGTACAGAGCACACCCACTGGAGTCGGGAACCAGTGACTCCAAGGGTGCTTAGAACCAGGGCTTGCAGCAGATCTAGCAAAGAATGATAATCAGATAAGGGACAGGACAAAGGAGGTGTACATGGAGCTTCTAGGGTGGGCAGTTGAGAGCAGGTGAGTACGTGGGAGACCGTGGGAGGAGGGGGGTAGGAATGGTTTGCTTTGTGAATTCCTCTGGCGCTACGTCAGGCTGAGGAGGCCCCGTTGCCTCTGGTGAGTGACTCCTGTCTCTCCTGGTGGAGGGAAGGCACCTTCGCCAGTTAGTGTGCTGCTTTCAGGCCGGTGAGGGAGGGCTGCTTCTCCTCAGCTCGATGACATCCTCCTGCCACTGTGGCGGTTCCGGGTGGTACACCTGACTACCCTCCACTGGCCTTGGACTCCCACCTCTGTGGGCCCACAGCACTCTGCTCACAGGCATGGCGAAGGCCGCATGCAGTGGGGAGGCTCGGAGCGGAGCAGCAGGCACGACGTGGCACACTTCTCTACCTGCGGGTACGTACTGCACACCCCACTGGCTTCTCTTACGGAGCACAAATCAAAGATGAAGCTAACAGGAGTGGAAGGTGGTGACAGTAGGCATTAAGCCAAGTGCTGGCCCTCCTGAGGGGCCAAGGGACCGCCAGGCAGAGCTGGTGACGCCCACCTGCTCTCCCCTGCCTCCTCTGCCCAGGCCGCATCAGTGGTGGGAATGCTCCCGGCCATGAGGAAGCAGGTCCCTGCGGCGAGGGTCTCTGCAGCTTTGGCTCCCTCTGCAGAGGCCTGACCAGTCCCCCGTCCTCCCAGGTCAGCCTTCCTGCCAATCTGCCTTGCCCCCGCCCTCCAGGGCAAATTCTAGTGGCCACCTCTGCAGAGTTCACTTCCCATAGGCTTTGACAAGCCTGCTTCCCCTCAGCTTCTTAATCAACTCCATACATGCCTTTTTTTTTTTGAGGGGGGGTCTCATTGTGTTGCCCAGGCTGGACTTGAACTCCTGGGCTCAAGTGATTCTCCCACCTCAATCTCCCAACTAGCTGGGCCAGCGGGTGCATGTCACCACCGCCCAGCCGCCTGTACATTGCTCTCTCAGGGCACATTGGGCCCCTCCAGCTGCCTGTCCTGGTCTGCAAATGGGCCACCAGGTAAGGGGCCATGTTTGCAAATATCCAACTGCTTAAAATCCACACTTAAAGTTTGTTCTAGCCCAGCACAAAAGGGTCTTGAGATTCACACTGATGCCAGGGAAATGGACTTTGGTCCTGCCTGGGCACTCCATGAGTCCCACCCTAGGAAGGGTGGAGGTAGAATAGCAACACATGCTAACCCGGCGTAGGTAGTCCCAGGCCATGGGATGAGGGGAGAGAGCAACGACTAGGCTAGGGTCTGGCTCTCTGTGCTGTCGTGAAACCTAAACTAACCAGACCATTTTGCCCAGAGCTGGACAGGATCCTTTGGGGGCTGTGTGGCCTGAGGGCTCCCTCCAGCTGTGGGGCCAGAGATTCAGCCTGCAGCTTGGCCTTGGTCTAGACACGGAGACTTAGATTCCCACCTGCAGACAGGCTTGTGGTGGGTGTGCCAATGAGGTGAGGCACACAGGTGCAAGTGTGTGTGTGAGAGAGAGAGGCAGGTGTGCACACACTCTGTTAGTCCTCATGGTGACGTCTGGTTCTGGGGTTCATTGGGCCCGGTGCTTTTCCCTGTGGCAGACACACCTGGACAGCCCTAGTGTTAGCATCGCCCCCAGTTCCCGCCTAGGAAGGGGAGCGCTCTGCCCCCAGGCTGCTTGGTCTCTGGACCGGTTTCCACCATTCCTGAGTCACCTTGTCTCAGAAGACCTGTGTGGAGGCTGCCTGGGGCCTGGTGCAGGGACACACCTGTTCCTGGCACCTCACGGAAATGAAGGCTGTACCCACCCCTTTGGACTTCCTGATAGGAGTGCTCCTGTCCTTCAAGGAGCTCAAGGAGCTGGGGCCCAGCATGCTCCTGTGTGTTGGCAGAGAGATGTAATTAGGAGCTATTAGAGCATGATTTCAGGCTGGTTCCAACCAAAGAGGCTTCATCATCCTTGTAATTATGGGACTCAAGCGCTCTGTCACTAGGTGGAGGTCTGGTGGACAGATCTGCTCGCCCTGGTGTTCCGACTCTGGGTAATATTGCTACAGGAGAATCTTAATGACAGAAGACGGGTGTGACCCAAAGCTCAGTCCTGGTGCTGCCTCCCTGACTATCACAGGCAGAGCGATTGTCATCGCATAAAAATGAACAAAGCAAAGGCTCTGGGAAAGGCAGCAAGATGACTGAGGAGATGGAAGGCCATATCAAAAGAGGAGAGAGGAGTACTTATCTGGCACCTACCAAGGACGTGACCCCAGAGCATCTTCAAACCTTTGATCATTTAACCGTGTCCCCATCAGTGAGCGACCTCCTGCAAGGCCCTTCTCCATGTTTCCATCCTTCCTGCCTGCCTCCTGGTCTGGATGGTAGATGACAAAGGAGAGGGAGGCCCTCCGTCCCGCGGAAGGTTCTGGTGCCAGCCTGTACAGAGCACAGGGCTCCTCTGCTCACATCCCGATAGGAGAGGCTGGGAGCGCGCATCTCTGGGATAGAAGCAGGGAGGTGGGCGTGGTGAACACGCAGCTATCCAGGCCGCAGTCCCGAGCCGCACAGCTTGAGGGGTCTACGCCCCCAGTGTGAGTCGGAGCTAAGTCCGAGTTCACACTTCCTCTTGGACTTAAGTTTCTGCTGCCCGAGCACCCTGAAGCATCATGTTTTGCAAAGGGAAAGAGCTTTATTTTTTATTTTTATTTATTCATTTATTATTATTATTATTTTTTGCGGTACTGGCGATTGAACCCAGGGGCATTCTACCTCCAAGCTATACCCTCAGCCCTATTTTTTTATTCTTTATTTTGAAACAGGCTCTCACTAAGTTGTGGAGGTCCTCACTAAGTAGCTGAGGCTGGCCATGAACCTGGATCCTCCGGCCTCAGCCTCCCAAGTACTGGGATTACAAGCATGCGCCACCACACCCGGCTGAAAGAGCTTTATTGAGAGGCCCACTGGCAAGGAGGCCAGGAGCTGGGAAAGCTCAACTCTGCCTCCCACCAGTTGGTATCAGGAGTTTACAGGAAGGGAGAGGGGAAAGCTTTAGGGTGCTTTTGCGCAGGGTTGGCTGGGCACCCTGCCTTTTCACAGGTCATGTGTGTCTGTGGAGTGCGGGGTTTCATGTTCTGTGGGAGATTATCAGCTGTGACCTTGTGACATCAAAAGGTCATTGACTGGATGCGCTGGCTTCCTCTGCACATGTCCATTCTTGAAAAGCTGGTTCCAACCTGCCCCGAGTGGATTCTGGAGGCTTTTCCTGAATGACAACCTAAGCACCCTATTACTTAAGGATTTTATGCCCCTGTGTGTCCAGGCCGCAGCCATCTCACCCTCCTGTAGCATGGAGACCGCTGCCTCTTCACAAAGGTGACAGATGCAAGCAGTGGCTATAGGAGAGGCTGTGATCGTGGGAGACAGGGTGCTAGCTTAAGTCTCCCTCACCTGTCAGGGCAGGGAGTATCCTCAAACCCGGACAGTGCCCCCCGCCTTCTAGCAGGGCAGCGTGTGACACCAGACAACCAGCAAGGCAGCCACAGAGCGCCTCTCACCTCCCGGCCCTGCCTTGCCGCGCTCTCAGCAGGGACTGGACGTCTGCTCGGGCCAGCATTTGAAAACCACCAGGGCAGAACAGAAGTTAAAGTACCCATGTACTAACATAGTAGAGGAACCGAAAATAGAAATGAACATAAGGTGCTTGCCTTAAAGCTAACAATAACGAGGGACTACCATATCTTCAAAGCAGCCTGCAAATACGAAACAGCGGCATGCCGAGGGCCTCCCAAGTCCTGTCGCGGGACTCTGCAGGCCCGGGATTCGCCTGAGGCCACATGAAGACATGCTCCGAAGAGGTGGCTCTCCACCTGGGACTTCAAAGCAGCCATCGTGCATATGGGCATTTCGGTGCTTGGCTGACTTATGAAGGCAGAGGAGGCCTCCCTGTGTGCTATCACTCTGGCTGAGCTGGACAGAGACGGCATTTGCCCGAAGCCCGCCAGAATCACCTTTGCTTCCTGCTTTCCTTGGCTGCTGGGGAAAGAGGTCCAGGGCTCGCCCTGCTCCTTGTAAACTGCGGAGAGGTTGTGAGGGGGCTGTGAGCAGCGTGGAGACACCCCAGCTGAAACTTCCTGGTGGACAGGAAGCTTCGAGCTCAGCCGAGGCTCTGGAAGCCAGTGAGTTGCACGGGGCTTCCAAAGACAGAATCCAGGCTGCCATTGTGGGACGTGATGACAGTCCCGCAGGCCTAATGTGGGGTACTGTTTTCCACGTGGGCTCATCTTAGCAACGTGGCCCTGAGTAATCAGGCTTTGAAGTTGAGGCTTACAGGTGCTGTCTGCAGGGGCACTTAGAGGCCACCCTGCCTTTGGCCTGTGGTTAGGGATGAATAATCTTTCCTTCCCAAGAACCTGAGACAGGCATGATTACCTCCACCGCCTGGGGATCACTGGCTTAACCCCATGCTGAGCTCACAAATAATCCTATCTCAGGCTTACCAAGTCTGGACCCAGCTTATTAACACAGCATTTTCAACAACTGTCTGCAAGGTGGGGTCTGAGAGATGCTGGAAAACTTCCCGTTCTCCTGAATCTTTCTCTTTCCCTGATTTCTGAAATCCAACCCATTAGAAATTAGAAATCTTTCTTTCTGCAGGATTGGAAGAATGGGGGGGGGGCATTGCTGGAGGTTGAACCCAGGGCCCTGAGCATACTTGAATACGTGAATTCTATTGTGGACCTACACCCTCAGCCCTAGAAAGAGATTCTTTTAAGTCCTTTGAGCATTTCAGAGAGCACAATAAACAATGTCCATACCCCTGAGAATGCCAGTACCATAAGCCGTCATTGACTGGCACGGCTTCAACTTCATCAGACGCATTACCTCTACCATGACAGACATTCTGCAATGCTTTTTTACTATCTTCAAATTCAAAGATATGTAACCTTTTCACAAAAAGCAATAAATGCCCTCATTTTTATATGATAGAAAAGTAAAAGGAAAGTAATTTAACAACGTGTCTTTTGATATGTGAATGCCTGGGTACAGTAACAGGCAAGATTGAATGGCACCATCTGATGCTGGCTGGCCAGCCACCAAATGTTACGCCACCATTACAACAATTAAAGATGCAGGCCACCGGGATGTGTATTCAAGTCGAACAGTGTGAAATAGTGAAAGTCTCAGACATAGCCAAATGCAGTCTGCCTTCAACTCCCATGGTTGTGTGTTCCAGGAAAATTCCACGCAAGGAAGACCGGTGTGAGCGGGTAAAGTAGCCTTACACACTGCTGCTCGAATAGTTGGAAATAGGTTCTCACCTGCCAGTGAAGGACCAAAGCGACGCCATGACAGGCTTTAGTTAAGGCTTTAAGTAGAATAGGCCTAAGTATCTGCTTTTCTAGAAGTTAAGTTCTATAGCCTGTTGCCCCATACCCTGTAGAAACCATTAAGTGTGCTAATCTGATCTTGCCCCTAGCAACCCCCAGAAACAGCCAATCGGTGTCAAGCACACCTGGGTCTGGAATTCCAGATAATTTGGGCGAAGCCACTCTGACCAGAGTCAGCAGGCCCCCCACCCATCCTGAACATTCTTGAGAAAGGTACTGCGGGCCTGACCAATCAGCTTAAATATCACCATATAGGGTTAATGCTTCCCTAACGATGACCCCTACCTAAGGCGCAAAAATTAAACCAACCAGGGAACGCCAACAAGCTCATGTTTTAAAGTAACCTATCAATGTAAAGGTGGGGTGGGCTGCCTCCTTAAGGGATAAAAGCTTTGTTCTCGGAGAGCAAGGGGCTTCTCCCTGTGACCACTGCGTTGGTGCACGTCAAGAGCCCAAGCTCGAGCTTGAATAAAAGACCCTCGTGTGCTTTGCATCGGAATCGGCTCCTGGTGGTCTTTGGTGGGATCACGAACTTGGCATTTCACGGGCACATTGAGTAGCAATGCCCTCTTCATCTCAAGTTGTTCAGCATCCCTGTCTCCAATCTCATTGTGACAATAAAGGTTGATGGTGTGTTGAAAATGTCCCCTAGAGGCGATGTCACACCTGTGGAGAAGCCTATGCTGAACACTTATGGTGAAGTTGACACCCCCCAGGAGGAAGGAATGAGAAAGGAGAAAATAAGCACAGTGAGGCGTAGAGCGGGGAAGTGATTCTGCAAAGGAAGTCGAGCATCTCTCCAGGAAGAGGCGGGTTTCAGGGTCCCGTGAATGTGGCATGGAAGTTGTGCCATATTTAAGGTCACAAGCATTAAAGAAAGTCATCACACAGCTCTTCGCTGCATTGCATGCGTGCCCAGGACCAAGCACAGGTGTCTACGCGTCTCTCCTTCTCCCGCCAGCAACCCACACAGCTGCACATCCACCCAGGGCCCTGCGGACGCCTAGACAACGCTGACGAGAGAACGGAGGAGCACGTCTCTTGTTCTGGAAGGAGCATTTATGCCGATGAGGAGGAAATGTCAGCCAGAGTCCTGCCCACTCTGCTGGGAGATGCCAAGGGAATCTGGAATAAGGTTCTGGCCAGTCTTGCACCAATAAAAGTATATATATATATATAAAACTAGACGGGCGTGGTGGCGCACGCTTGTAATCCCAGTACTTGGGAGGCTGACATCAGAGAATCCAGGTTCATGGCCAGCCTCAGCTACTTAGTGAGGCCCTCCGCAACCTAGTGAGACCCTGTTTCAAAATAAAGAATAAAAAATAGGACTGGGGGTGTAGCTCAGAGGTAGAATGCCCCTGGGTTCAATCCCCAGTTCTGAAAAAAAAAACTAAAATAGATTAATTAAACCTAAAATTGTTAACTAAAGTATTACATTTCAGACAGTCTTATCTAATTATTTAATTTTTGGTTTATCTTTGTAAAGAATAAAAACAAGTTACTTGCAATGGGTTTTATTTTATTTTATTTTATTTTTTGCTGTACTGGGGATTGAACCCAGGGGCATTCTACTTCCAAGCTACACCCCCAGCCTTATTTTTTATTCTTTATTTTGAAACAGGGTCTCACTAAGTTGTGGAGGGCCTCACTAAGTAGCTGAGGCTGGCTGCAAACCTGGATCCTCTGGTCTCAGCTTCCCAAGTACTGGGATTACAAGCATGCGCCACCATGCCCGGCTTGCAGTGGGTTTTAATATATACAAAATGTTATTATGGTCCACAGGTTTTATTCCTAGACATTCCTAATTTAAAATGGGAAATTTTTCCTTGTGAGGAGCAAAATTCATGCAGTATATATAACTTGTTTCCAGCTCTGATTTTGTTTATTAATTTTGAGCCTTCATTAAAATAACTCACTTGAAATGAGTAAGGATGGTTACTGCTGTACAGAGCATTTACTGTATGAATATTTTACTATTAGCAAGCTAGCAGCTCTCTGGAATTAACAAATGATACTGTAAATGACACATAAAAAGCCTATTGCAAAAGCACCAAGCTGTGAAGTGTTTGTTTTAAGGCATCTGCTGTTCTTGTTTTTTTTTTTTTTTGAGAATCTCAGATGACCCCTGGGCCTGGGATGTCTATTTACTGTGGTCATCAGGACCTTGTCCTCTAGTCCCCTGAGACAGCATAGCTGAGCGACTCCTGTGGCTCTCCCCTTCCTCCCCCCATTTCCTCTCTGTCCAGCTAGAGAGAGCTGGATTAAGAAACTAAGCCTTGAGCTGGGGATTTAGCCCTGTGGTAGAGAGATTGTTCAGTATGTGGAGGCCCTGGGTTCTATACAGAAGAAAGGAAGAAAGGAAGGAAGGAGAAGGGGAAGGAGAGAGAAGAGAAATGACGCCTTGCACATGCCTGTAATCCCAGCTCCTCAGGAGGCTGAGGGAAGAAGATTGCAAGTTTGAGGCCAGCCTGGGCAAATTAGCAAGACCCTGGTTCAATCTCCAATGTGCAAAATGAAGAAAGAAAGAAATTAATCTTTTGGAGTTGCCTCACTTTACCAGCCTGCTCACCCTTTCCTTAAGAGTTATATACTTTAATTTTAAGGAACATCATGCTCTTCCTAGTTTAAAAGCACCCCATAACTTCTTTCTATATGAATTTCAAGATGAAATGTACACTAGGACTGAAAATGGAGTTTTGGGAGTTGGGGCCTTGGGCCCATTTCTCCTTGGCCCCAGGCATGGAGGTACAGGTGGGTGGGGCCCACCAGAGGCCCCTGGGTGGCAGGGTCAACACCTGCACACTCCTCTGCTCCCGCCCAAGCCCCTACACTCACGGAGCCTACCGTGCAGACCTGGGGCTGTTCCAGGCCCCAGAGCCCGGGGCAGGAGAACAGCCCAGGCTGGGTGCTGAGGGGGAGGATGCTGCACCTGATGAGGATGCCAGGGGCCAAAGGCGAGGAGAGCCATGGACAAAACACCAGGAGGTGCTGCCCTCTCTGCTCAGGCTGCAGGGCCAGGACGCCTCTGCAGGGCCCATGCTCAGAGGCGTCCCAACACACTGGGACCATTGCGCCTGGGCCCCAGCGGATGGTTCCCTGTGTGCTGGAGTCTCTACAGGGGCCAGGCCCGGGCCTTCCTGCCTCCGCCTCCGACTCCTCTTCCCTCAGTACCTCAGCTTGCTCTACCCCCTGTGTCTTCAGGAAGACGCTGTGCTGTCTTCCTGACACAGCCAGGCCAGGACCAGAAGCTGCCCATCTGCTCCAGGAAGCCCCCGCCCAGGGCCTCCGGATCAGAGTGGCCCATGTCTAGACCGCAGGGCAGTCCTGCAGCAGAGACCAGTATGGCTCAAGCATGGGATCAGTGACAGAGCCACCAAAAGCAACCATTAAAGTCCTTGCGTGCCTGGAAGAGCTGCAGCAGCAAGAACCCCTTCCTGGCCTGGTCTTCTGGGCCGCAGAGGCCGCCCTGGGAAGTGGCACCTCCCAGACCTCAGTAACGGGGCCCCTCACTTTCTATTGCACCCCCCTCTCCATGAGATCCCAGCCCGTGACCACGGTCAGATCCCAAGGGTCTGCTGGGCTGTAAGTGGCTAGTTCCTCTGTCCCAAGGCCCCTGGGTCTTCAACTCTGTCCCCTCGGAGTGCTTCTCCCCAGGGGCTCCCAGAGTCCCTCTGCCAGGCCCAAACCAGTTCCTCCAGAGGGTCTGAATGCCGGCGAGGAGGGGGCTCACGTGGAGAACACCCCTGTGCCTGGTATTTAGCAAGGTAAGAGTTTTCTCTCCGAGAGCACTGCAGAGGGTGAGCTGCGGTCACAGTAAGGTGACTAGGACTTGTGTCGCATTGTGTGTGTGTGTGGGGGGGGGTCAGACTTCCTTACTCAGTTTTGTGTTTCTCCAAGTTTGTTTTTCCTGTTGAGCAAACTTTATATTTGAAAATGAACCGGTAAAGGAGGCTTTCCTTGCACCGAAAGGTCCACATCATCCTGTTCTTGGGGCCCTTCCAGCTCCCCGCTCCCTAGAACAGCCCCATGTTGCCTGCGGCCACACCAGTAGGCAGGAAGCAGAGAGCAGGGGTTTCCTGCACCACCTGCCCTGTCCTGAATGAGCGGCGCCGGTGGACGGAGCTGAGCAGCAGCAAGCTGGGGAGAGGGTAGCTCGGGAAGACCAGCAGGTGGCCGGATCCAGACTGGAGTTTTTTATTCAAAGAACAATATCAAAAACACCTTTGAGCTTGCCTTGACCTACATTTTAATGAAACTAATCAAGCATGAGTAGATTATTTTTAATGAGGAAAGGTTTTTGATTTCTTCCTCTGAGACCTTCAGATTTTTTTTAATTTAAATAACTCTTCTAACACTTTCCTGCAGGAAAGCATATTTTCTCAGTGAACCCTCTATCTGTGCCCATTTTAATAATTCTTAACAATTAAGGCAGTTGTAAGGATTAAATGTGTTAATACCCACAGAACACTTAGAATAATGCCTAATGCCTAATGCCCTGTTGTAAAATATTTGTTCCAGTTGTTTGCAGCAGATACCAAACCCCATTCTCGTTCCTTCCTTGTTTTTTATCTTTAGATATGAAAGTGGTGGCTGTTCACACATCCGTGAGAGCAGTCCTGGAGACACCCTGACTCCTGGTCCTCACAGCGCCTCCGGGAGGTGCAGTGGGTGAGCCAGCGAGTCAGGCCCTGGCCTTGCCCATGACGGGGACCCGAGGTCCACCCACGCCACATCAATGGTAGGTGACCGGAACTCAGAGCTGCGTCCCAGCTTCACACTCCTCTCCAGCTTCCTCCGGTTCGTGGACACCACTTCTTTATGGGGTCGCCTCAGCAGGCCACGCTTCTCTTCTTCAACAAGCAGCTTCTCTCTGTCCACCCAGGAGTTACTGAGCCCCAAGCCATCTGCCTCACGGGCAGACCTGGAAATACGTCATTTAAAATAACTTCTCTTTTGTGCACTACGTAATACATGAGAACATTCTCTTAAAAATTTGGGATGTGGAAGGATTTTTAAACCATTTCCTATAATTCAAAAGTTGCACCGGGCGTGGTGGCGCACGCTTGTGATCCCAGTACTTTGGGAGGCAGAGACCGGAAGATCCGGGTTCACGGCCAGCCTCAGCTCTCTCTCTCTCTCTCTCTCCCTGTCTCTCTCTATTCAGTGAGGCCCTCTGCAACTTCGTGAGACCCGGTTTCAAAATAAAGTATAAAAAAATAGGGCCGGGGGTGTAGCATGGAGGTAGAATGCCCCTGGGTTCAATCCCCGGTACCGCAAAAAAAAAAAAAAAAAAAA